>JAVTVY010050949.1:0-25055 GCA_036873755.1 Hanleya hanleyi
CCGAGGTCAAAGGTCAGTTCCGGTCACGTGAACGGAAGCGGAAGTGACCTCCGGAGCTCCGGAGCTCCGGAGCTCCGAGTTCTCTTGTAGCAACGCCCGTCCCAGCGCCGGTGGTGGCGTCGGAGCTCCGGAGCTCCGAGTTCCATGAGCTCCGGAGCTCCAAGAGCTCCGCGAGCTCGGAGCTCTTGCATATAAACACACACATGCATCTGTGTGTTTGTACACCAGGTCATTGAGTGCACTTGACCTGCATCCTTTTCATGTTGTGGGATCATGTTTAGACATGTTGGGGTATGACGTCACTTTCGATGTGAATTGAAGGAAAGGAGATGGTACTGACCTGTTTGTGGGGTTCGTTTGACTGTGCTAAAAATAGGTCACCAGCTAGCGTGCTATAAAAGGGAAGCGGCCTGGTCGTTTCATCAGACACTCTGTCAACCACCAAGATGTTCACTTGTACTACGTGCTCGAAAGCATTCACTCGTCTGCACGACTTGCGCCGCCATTAGGCTACCAAGCACGAAGGAACCGCCCGGCATAGCTGTACGATATGTACACTGTCGTTTCAGCGCCCAAATCATTTACAGCGCCACACACGTGCACGCCATGAAGTACCCAAGCGTCCATGCGAAGAATGTGGTCGGATTTTCAAACTGACCAGTCAGTTGCTGCGACACCAACGCACACGACACCCTGTTCTGCAGTCACGTCTGCAGGTAGAAGAGTCCGTATGCACCAGTATCGAGAAAGCGGGAACTCCCACCCATCGCACGAGGGTTGAAGATGATGATGTCGCCCTAATTCAACATTCAAATTCCGACGACAAGACATTGGGCCAGATTTTGCACGACGAGGAGAGCAAAGTACACTTCGTGGACGAACCCATACATGTTCCTAGCGATCTGTTACACGAACACCATCCAGTGAATGACATCTATCGGCGCCATTGGCACATGATCCGGCACTGTTTCTACCGTCATCGCCCCATTCAAGATATCTACAATTTCCGACTGACCAACCTCACCCGCCTACACAGCTACGTGAAAGCCATCTTCAACGATCAAACTACGGCCTTCAAGTTGAATCTGGCGTTTGATTATGTGCTGCAGCATAAGGACACAGACCAAGCAGCCCGATATTTTTACCCGAGCAGTAACATCCGGGTATTTGACGAACCGTTTACCATCATTAACCGGGCGTCGCTAGAGGAGATGCTGGAGAAACTCGACACTGTGGATCCCTTGGAATCGGCCCAACAACAACGACCCAACACTAAGTGGACAGTGGAGAGTGTGACCAATGTTACGTTTTTCGTTACCAAGCTGGCCGACCACCCCCATCAGCTGAATGCATCACTCATGCACTGATGAATACCATAACATGCCGTACATACTCTATATGTCTACATGTTGATCGTTGACGTTACGGAGATGACCGAAGAGACACGGGGGTTACCGAAGATGTCACGGCTCGGCCCTCGACTTGGGGATAGTTGAACTGAGTGTGCTAAAAATAGATCACCAGCTAGCGTGCTATAAAAGGGAAGCGGCCTGGCTGTTTCATCAGACACTCTATCAACCACCAAGATGTTCACTTGCACAACTTGCCAGAAGCTGTTTACTCGTCTAGATAATTTACGACGCCACGAGGCTTCCACACACAACAATGCTCGGTATACTTGTACAACCTGCACACGGTCATTCAATCGGGAGGATCATTTACTGCGCCACGAACGCTCATTCCACGAGGGCGCGACGGAACAATGTAACGGTTGTGGTCAACTCTTCAAACGACGCAGTCAGTTGCTGCGACACCAACGGTTGATTCATGCCCCCGTACCATGGCATGTGCGACAACTTCCTACTGAGGAGGAGCCGCGGAAGGTCAGACCTAGTGAAGATGAGCCCGGGGAGACGAATGCCACTGGTGATGCGATGAAGGAGAGCCCGTCTATACCCACAGTTCAGAAGAGCCTGGATATCCAGCCGGACCCCAGCATTACTGCTCCCAGTCATTCGCCTGACAACATCGAACATTTTATGGTCGAGCCCATAAAGGTTCCCAGCGATCTCTTACAGGACAACCATCCAGTGAGTGACGACGATCGGGGCCATTGGTCCATGACACGGTACTGTTTCCACAAACATCGCCCTATTGAAGATATCTACAATTTCCCACTGACCAAACTCACCCGTTTACGCAGCTGCGTGGAAGCCATTTTCAATGACCAAGCAACGGCCTTCAAATTGAATGTCGCTTTCGGGTACATCTTACGTCACAAAAAGACGGACCAGTTACGGTATTGTTACCCCAGTGCCAACAACCTTGTGTTTGACCTGCCGTTTACCATCATTCACCGGGCGTCGCTAGAGATGATGCTGGCCCAAGTGGAACAATTGGATGCCTTGAGATGGGCCCAACAACAACGCCCCAACACACAATGCGTGGTAAAGAGGGTACCCAATGTTACGTTCTTCGTGACCAAGACAACCAATCAACCCATCGGATGAAAGTATTCACCCATGCACTGATAGATTCTCAGAATGCGCAAACAACTATCTGAGGATATGTTTCCTCAACGTTATCCTGGCCTGACCGACGGTGATTAGAATAAACGGTTCAGAGCGAACATGGCCGAAGATGGAACTTTCTGAAATGGAGACTTCTAATTGGACAAGAATACATCTAACGGACAGGAACGAATATAAAACATGCAAATGGTGGCCTCTGATCGGACAAGAATCTTCTTGAATTGTAAATATACCCAACGCGGCTACCCCAGCGTGGGTATGATGTAACATTGGGGAGAATAAACTATATGAAAAAAACTTCTTGTTGTTGTTGTTGTTCTCTCATGTGTCATCCTTGTTGTTGTTGCTGTTGTTGTTGTTCTCTCTCCGGTCTATATCATAGTGTTATGTTAGAGTGTTAACGCGTGACGACGGACGTCGAGGTCGTCACTGCATTTCGAAGAATTAGTGACAATTCCATGGAATATCAGAGCTTCTGAGCTATTTCACCAGGGCGTTGAAGCATTAAGAATGGCGTTGGTGGGCGTTGCTACAAGATGACACCTCACACGACGCATTCGCACCACGGATGGCCCATCTCTACACCAAATAACATCCTTCACTGCTAAAAAATGCCCACTTTCGCTACTACTCGTACTGATGACGTCACCCATGACGTCACAGATGCTGTGGATATCCCTGAACTCGGAATGTACACCCCGAGAGCTACAACATGGCACCTCTCAGGACGCATTCGGACCAAGGATGGTTCCTCTCTACTCCGAATACCTTTCTTCACTGCCCCAAAATGTCCACTTTCGCTACTACTCCTACTGATGACGTCAGCAATGACGTCACAGATGCTTCGGACATGCCTCAACTCGGAATGTACACCTCGAGAGCTACAAAATGACACCTCACACGACGCATTCGGACTAAGGATAGTCCCTCTCTACACCAAACTCACCCCCACGCACCCACAAAATGTCCACTTTCGCTACTACTGGTACCGATGACGTCATCAATGACGTCACAGATGACGCGGACATCCCTCAAATCGGAATGTACACCCCGAGAACTACAAGATGACACCTTCCAGGACGCATTCGAACCGTGAATAGCCCATCTCGATCCCAAATACCTTCATGTACTGCCCGAAAATGCCCACTTTCGCTACTACTCGTACCGATGACGTCACCGATGACGTCACAGATGACGCGAACATCCCTCAAATCGGAATGTACACCCCGAGAACTACAAGATGACACCTTCCGGGACGCATTCGAACCGTGAATAGCCCATCTCGACCCCAAATACCTTCCTTCACTGCCCCAAAATGGCCACTTTACTTACTACAACCAACTGCGCATGCGCAGATTAACGCGACATGCATTCAAAAACACACCATTCTGACTCTACCCCACACAAGCTTCACTTTGACACCTCACACGACCCATTCGAACCGTGATTAGCTCATCTCTAACCCAAACACACCCTACATAGCACCCAAAATGCCTGTTTTCTATACTACGGCCAGACTGCGCATGCGCAGACTATTGAACACGGACGAACCATTAGCCCAGTCGGATGCTGCTGCACGAGAGCTTCAAAATAAGACCTCACTCGACCCCATTGGACCATTAGGGACTCACCTAGACTCCAACATGTCCACCCCGTATGGGCCTATACACCCATAGCCATGCAGTATAGGCCTATGGGCCTACCCAGGCCTCAGTGACTTTTTTCAAAAATTTCACCGATTCGCTCCGCAACACTTCCTATCGTGTTCTAAATGACGAGACGAGTAAAACGAGACCCCACACCCCTACCGCAAATGTATAGAAGTACGTTTCCCAGGGGGATAAACATTGAACCTATACCCCAGTATGGGACTATATGGGGCTCGGTGACTATTTTCAAAAATTTCACCGATTCGCACGGGGACACTTCCTATCATGTTCTAAATGACGAGACGAGTAAAACGAGACCCCACAACCCTACCGCAAATGTATAGAAGTACGTTTCCCAGGGGGACAAACATTGATCCTATACCCCAGTACGGGCCTATATGGGGCTATATCGTACTTTTTCAAAAATTTCAACGATTCGCTTCGCGACACTTCCTATCATGTTCTACATGACGAGACTAAGAAAACGAGACCTCACAACCTATACCGCAAATGTCGAGAAGTAGGTTTCCCAGGATGGTCCTATACTCCCCATATCCCATATAGGCATTTTCGCGTAATTTAGGATAAAGTCCGTGTTCCGTATTTTTTCAGGAAAAATTTTACATGCACCCACCCATGCTTGAAATATACTTCACTTTGATACCTCATACAACTCCATCGGCCCATTAGGGGCTCCCCTATCTCAAAAACGTCTAGCAGGACCCATACAAGGTCCAGTTTTCGACACTAGGTGACCACATCCCGACGAAATGGCCAGTTTTCGACACCGGATGTGCCGCCATCTTGAACATACGTGCCGCCATCTTGGATATGGCCCATAATGCACCGGGTCAAAATACTCGCTTCTGATTGGCCGACAGCTCTGTGACGAATTTGAAATACTCGCTTCTGATTGGACGAGAGCTCCGCATTGCGTCTGCGCATGCGCAGAATGATATTCCTACCGCACACCCAACCCATCAGATGCCCCTTTACGAATGCTTCACTTTAATACCTCACTCGATCCCATTGGACCATCAGGGGCTCCCCTAACTCTCAAAACGTCTATTTTCATACCCTTGGGCCAGCGCGCATGCGCAGTATGCCGATATTTCAATCCCAAACCCAGCCCATTAGATGCCCCTTCACCTAAGCTTCACTTTGATACCTCACTCGACCCCATTGATCCATTAGTGGCTCCCCTAGCTCCAACACGGCTATTTCCATACCCTTGGGCCACCGCGCATGCGCAGAATGACGCTATTTCAAATCCGCTAGTCCAGTCAGATGCCCCTTCACCTAAGCTTCACTTTGATACCTCACTCGATCCCATTGGACCAGTAGTAACTCCCCTAGCTCCCAACACGGCTATTTCCATGCCCTTGGGCCACCGCGCATGCGCAGAATGGTGACAACGCCCAAGCCGCTAGTCCAGTCAGATGCCCCTTCACCTAAGCTTCACTTTGATACCTCACTCGATCCCATTGCACCATTATTGGCTTCGCTAGCTCCCAACACGGCTATTTCCATAACCTTCGGCCACCGCGCATGCGCAGATTGGTGACAACGCCCAAGCCGCTAGTCCAGTCAGATGCCCTTTCACATAAGCTTCACTTTGATACCTCACTCGACCCCATTGGACCATTATTGGCTTCGCTAGCTCCAAAACGGCTATTTTCATACCCTTCGGCCACCGCGCATGCGCAGAATGACGCTAGTTCAACCCCACACCCAGCCCATTACATGCCCCTTCACATAGGCTTCACATTGATACCTCACTCGATCCCACTGGACCAGTAGTCACTCCCCTAGCTCCAACACGGCTATTTCCATATCCTTGGCCCACACGAGTTGTCTCCCTTGCGTCAATGTGTGCAGATGGCGCTACGGTCGACGCCGTGATGGGGAAGGGCGTCCCCGCACCATCCTGGAGCCGCCATTTTGTTTGTTGTTTTCTTGCGGAGATACACGGGACAATAAACACTCGACCCTAGGGTGGTACAGATGCTAGACTGATGCTATTAACATGGTACAACACCTATAGATTATGTTTATTATTATTATATGGCTTAGAGGGGTTTTTGAGGGTAATGTGAGGGTTTTTTCTCCCCGTGACGTCCCCACCGCCTCGTTTGCTCCCTTGCGCCGTCTAAAAACACCGCCATTTTACAAGTAATTAATTAAAATTAATTAATTAATTTATTTATTTGAAATACTAGTACCCATCCTCCGTATGGCAGAACTGTACAACCCAGAACAAGTCTAGACATGCCTTGATCACGTGATCGTCATTGGGAAACCCCCACTGGAAAATCCCCCGAAAAGTTCCTCCTCAATCCTCCCCCGGGGGGAACAAAAAAGTAGGTCAATGTGACTCGTAATCCACTTACACTACTACTAAGCATCTTCTATGTAAGTTTCTGAGTTTTGGGGTATTGGTCTACTTATATTAATTAACGGGCCGCCATGATTGGGGCTGGTAATTTCATAAGTCTTTCCTTCTGACTGGAGCTTTGATAGCTATATTTCATAAAGATTTTTTTCTGACCAAAATAACTTCATCCCAAGGGCTGCTCAGTACTTAAGAAATTAACAAAAAGAAATAGTATGTTCTCTAGCAGCTGTCAGAACCACCATCATAACGTTTTAACTCATATAAAGCGGGACCATAAAACCATTTAAAGTGCAATTTAAGTATCTTGAATAGCTGTCGAAATCCGCCCAGTATCTACTGAATTTATTATCTCATCTGCTGAATTTCCACAAATGTACTTCATAAAGTAAAGCGTGAATAGAACTTCCTCACTCCTGGCAAGAATACATCCAAAGATGAAGGTGTTGATTCTATGTATTCTTGTAGCGGCCGTTGGTAAGTTGTTGAAGCGGAGAAAACAATGAGTCGGTGTATACGCCTCACTACGATTCGAAGATATGAACACATTCAAACATGATCAGCTATTTAGATGTTTTCCCAGTAACCTTTCTCCTCCAGTTGCGATTATTTTGTTTTGCAATTTTCTCTGTTGAAACACAATAATTCGCGAGAGAATCGAGAATAAATGATTTTGTCTTTTTATAATATTTTCCCTCGAAAAGGTTTTATATCGTTTATCCGTACACGATACGTTCTTATCAGCGTCACTAATGCGAGACAGTGTATTTTCCAAGGCGCGAGAGAATGGATGAAAAGACGGACGGATATATGACATGATAGTTTCGACCTATTCCATATTCCATATAGCAGCGTTTGTACCAAATTCAAAAAACAACCAGAGCATACATAAACATAGGCTAGTTTCCAACAAGAGAGGAGCAACAGTTTTCAGTGATTTCGGCAAGACATCATGATGTTCCAAAAATACAAAAAAATCCGCTTCGCTAATCAGTATTCTTAATCCATATGATTTTCGTTGTAAAGTCGTAATCTAGAGAATGAGGAATCTCAGCTCTAGCTCGATTGCCTCATGATTATATTTATTACATGCAATTGAAATCCGCAGCATGTGCTGTTTCGCGAAAAAAGGGTCTAACTCGACTCATTTAAAAGTACATTTAGTCACGAAAGACTCCTTGGACCAAAACGATTTTCCAGCAGTGGAGATATAATGCCACCGCACATCACCCTAGAGGTTAAATGACTTTTTGGTCCAAGGGGTCCGTCGTGTCTGAATATGTGTTTACATTTCGCGATTTAGACGTGCTGCGGATTTCAGTTTCATATCATAACTATAATTATACCGCAATTGAGATAGAACTTTCACATATTGTGTAAATATATTTTCTCTTCTCGTTACATATAAAAAAAACAACAAATATTTTAGGAAATTTTATTCTTTTTTTCGTTTTCAACCGCAGCACTTATATAGGCCAAAATGCCACCTTATCGTGCCATCTCCTTTGAGAAACTTTGAGTGGAACCCTGTTTATAAGTTCCTGCCATAATGTTTTGTGACGTTGATTAAAATCGTAACATCTAACACAGGATCTATCAAATACTACGAGGCGATATATGTATACGCCATATGCAGGTCCCACTGGACTCCTGTTAAAAATATTACCCATAAAATGCGTATAAATAACTGGTAGATATATCAGATATAGCCCCCCCCCCCCCCCCCCCTCTTCCCCCCGGCCGCAGAGATGTCTAGGTTACTTAGGTTGACCAGACCTTATCTCACTACTTTCTATAATCCTCAATCCATCTACTGTTCATCGATTAATCAATTGTTACATTTTTATTCGTTTATTTTCACTCGATTGAATATAATGTCGTTTTCGTAGCGATATCATTTTTATAGCGAAAGAAATTTTCTCTCCTGAATAACGATTGTAAAGAAGAATCAATCGATCATTGCAACATCGAAACGCATCACGGAAAAGATTCTTAACGTTACATAATGGAACACTTATAATTTGAGATTCGCCAGCAAACTGTGAATTTAACAGTTACGGTGATACTACCAGCCAAAGACCTCGGTCGATCAGTTATCTGCGTTCGCTCTGAAATCTTCATTTCATTTGTGAAAGGATCTTTACAAGTCCAGGTAAATCCTAAATCCTCACAGGGGTTCGAATCAGTCCTTCAGTCGATGCCTCTGTTATACAATCTCGTACATTTCCTCCCTGCACTTGTTTTGAAATAGCATGCACTGTTATAAATCACACCGTAAATTCACGGTTAAATGTACTGGCAGAAAAGGTGCCAGTACATTCAACTGTAAAATTACGTTGCACCGTATTTTACAATTACCGTTTTTTAACAGGCTTTGAACTGTAAAATGTTGCACCGTATTTTATAATTACCGTTTATTGACAGGCATTCAACTGTAAAATTTGGCTAGCCCTGTAATTTACAATTACCGTTGTTTTAACATTCTTTAAACAATACAATTACGTGTCACCATTGTCTACAATTATCGGTTCCGCGGCAACGTAGGTCACTGGAAGGCCGAAATGGCCATTGCTCTTCGTGTTTACAAATACGATCACCACAAGCTTAGTAAATAATCACGAACGAATCTGTGCAATTATTACACGAATAGTAGGATGCAACTCCAAGTCAGATAAAACTCATCTTCGCATATGCAAGACGAACACTAAATGACGGAACGTTAGTGTAGTATTTAGCTTGAACTGTGAAGATGGATAAAATCAAAACCACACCGTACTATAGACCGAAAAATAAAGTTAGCCGCTGCGTCCGTCTCAGCGCGTGTTCTGATAATGCTCTGAATGTTGTATCGTACAATACAGGTGTCGGATGTTTCCTGCAACTGAGCGTTTCGTGTGCAAAGATATCAACCTCCTTTCAGAAAAAACAAGAATTTTATGTTACGTGTGTGCGCAGTTTACCCATTGCAGTTGATGTCAACTGAAATAGCACAGTTCAATTTACAGATTAATGTATTTACGACTGAATGTACTGTAAACTCCAACATACATTTACTGTAAAATAACGGTAATTTATAACAGTGTGTCGGTATTCCAAACCTGACGTTTTTGCTTTGACTTCCGATGTCAATTTCAGCGGACATCAAAGCAGTTTGTCCCGCGGTGAAATTCAAACATGTTACATCTTATTCCTCGCAGCCGATTGGCGTAATCAGTCAGATTAGCGCGTTCACTGATTGGTTAGTTTGATTTAGAGGAAACGCGTTGATCTATTTATATCCAGAACTGGAATGGATAACTAACCAAGCCGGATGAATGAAAGGGCCTGGTTCTGGCTTGGAGTTATGTTAACTTGGGAAATACCTATAACATCCGCAGATATTTGACACATTTTGTAATCATATGGAATTTTCACTGAGCAAAGCACACATGAACACTGTGGTTCCAAATTTATTGTGGCACTATATTTAGCAATGTATCTGAGGGTTGACAATTTATCACAGAAGAAAGGCATTGCAAATTTCATCTCAATTAAATTCTAACACAAAAAACAAGTCATGCTGATCTTTATCGATAACTAATGATAAATGTCTATCGTATAGCAGACAAATAGGTCGCATAAAATTAAAGCAGCGGCTGGAGCCATAACAATGGAAAGGAAGTTTCACATCCATATATTAACCTAATATTAGTACAAAATTGAAAGCATGTATTAGATACAAATATATATATATAAGCACAAGCTAGTTTCTTCCACTGAAGATAATTACATATTCAACTGGTGATATAAATGTGTTACCTGTATATGGTAGGATTCTGCTCGTGGACTATTAGTCCCTGGGGATCGCCCTCTTTACATGCCATTCGACATGGTTCATTGTTTTGGTGTGAAATTTAAGCCTTACGACGTCGGGCATTACAGGTTAGTTTTTCTGGGTATTCTTGCATTTACCAGGTTTACCCCATGTTGAGGCGTTTACTCCATCTCATCCATTAACAACAGATGAGTTATTTGCTTGAGCTGATCTGTCATCACAGCTCCGGAGCTAGCGTATCTAATTCCGCATAAGCCGGTACTAGGGGCGTGTGAATACTTCATAGTCTCCACATGAACGATGAGTTATTTGTTTGAGTTGATCTGTCATCACAGCTCCGGAGCTAGCGTATCTAATTCCGCATAAGCCGGTGCTAGGGGCGTGTGAATACTTCATAGTCTCCACATGAACGATGAGTTATTTGTTTGAGTTGATCTGTCATCACAGCTCCGGAGCTAGCGTATCTAATTCCGCATAAGCCGGTACTAGGGGCGTGTGAATACTTCATAGTCTCCACATGAACGATGAGTTATTTGTTTGAGTTGATCTGTCATCACAGCTCCGGAGCTAGCGTATCTAATTCCGCATAAGCCGGTGCTAGGGGCGTGTGAATATTTCATAGTCTCCACATGAACGATGAGTTATTTGTTTGAGTTGATCTGTCATCACAGCTCCGGAGCTAGCGTATCTAATTCCGCATAAGCTGGTGCTAGGGGCCGTGTGAATACTTCATAGTCTCCATATGAACATCTGCACGAAAGCGCGGCTGAGATACCAAGGCTACGTCCGTATTGTCGAATCTGGTTGTGAGCTGCAGAGGGAAGCTTTTCTGTAGAGTCATATTTCTGCTTTTTAGTCGGAAGACGTCGTCTCAGGTTTCCCCACCTCTTGCTTATCACTCCAATATCTTATTTCCTAAAATAGATGGGAATCTGATTATTTGGCATTCCATTCACGTTGTGCTTATTGATCATTGGATGTTACCCTTTGGAAATTTGGAATTCAGGAAATATGGTTACACTGACAGCCGGCAAGCGCGTTGTATTCAAGAAATTTATACGGGTATGGAAAATTGTTCAATGAATATGACCAGCTTAGACAATACCTATGTCAATTGATTCCGCATCCATATATCCGCCTGAATTTAGCCCAAGGATACAGTTGTAACTAGTCTGCAGATATGCAGTAAGGTGAATAACTAAATAGAATCTAGGATACAGAATACGGATAAGATAGATATCCACTGACAGATACTTTATGACATGCTCGTCTCCTCAAGCTGTCTTTGTTTGGGTATAAACTCCACAAAGCAATCAGCCAAGAGCGTCCACCAAGGGCCACTCAGGCTGGCTGGAGGGCTGTCATTTCGTCCAGTCGCCGTTTGGTTGCTTGCTATTTTGTCCGCTGCTGCATGTGTATTGAGTAATTACAATTTCAAAAGCAGCGAAATTTCAAAATAAAGCCATTGTTATGTTGAAATTCTGATGAGATTTCTTCCAGATACAAGCTGCGATAGTGTGCATTACGTTATTAGACTTGTAACTTTGGATATATAGTGTGGCATTAGGTTAGATTATAACATCGGGGTCACAAATGTTGTAACCTGAACCTGTTGGGGTATTTACATGAGGTACGGCATTTTATTCAGATTTTTATGGACTTCCCTGTCTCGGAATCTCCCTAGACCGTTTGGGATCTCCTTTATAATACATGCACGGCGAAGATGTTTTAGATCATATTGCATATTTCCCCACAGCTGCACAATCTCGCTTGTCCGAGATCCTTATCGTTGGAGGTGAGGAGAGCGAACCAAATGCTTGGCCATGGCAGGCGTCACTCCGTTATAGAGGACAGCATAACTGTGGTGCCTCTCTGATCAGTGCAAGATGGGCCGTCACCGCCGCTCACTGCGTGGACCACAGGTGAGTCAGGCTATTTCGGGGCCGTGGTAAAGTTACCCCCGGGTGATTTCATGCCGAAGGGTAATAGTGAAACGAGTACTGTATTACATGTAACTTTTCGTTTATTTAGCATGGACAATATAGACAACTTCCGAGTGGTTCTTGGAGAACATGATCGCAGCAAGGATGATGGCACGGAACAGACTATGAGTCCAAGCAAAATTATCATGGTAAATAATATTTTCTCTCATTAAATTTTGGATAATCATTTTTTTTTGTATATCATGGAAATACAAAATCAGTACGATATCTTGGTGAAGAAAAATTATCAAGAACCCAGTACCGGTAAACCATTTGGCCATTAAAATGAGTTGAGAGAAAAGACGTCCAGAACTTACCGGTATTCACGTACATGTAAGACTAGGTTAGCTCTTCAATGCTGCGTCCACTGTAGGTGACCCGAACTTGTTTATCCCAAGTGGTTACCGGCTGGTCAATTTATTGATTTCTTCATACTTGTTAACAAATACTATTGAAAAATCGGAAGATTTATTCTGGGTTCATATTAATTTATATTGGTTTGAAGAATATACTGTTCATAAATTGAAGAAATAATTTCTCATTCAGCTCCGTGAAGTTTTCAGCTGTTGACAATAGTGTATGCCTCTCTCTTCAGCATCGTAATTACAGCACAGGACCGGGCCTCCCTAACGACATTGCCCTGATTGAATTCACCGAGGACGCCCAAATCAACAACGAAGTCCAGGTGATAAATTTACCAACAGCCCCCCAGCAGGACTTCATTGGGAGTAATTGTTGGATTACAGGATGGGGCAAACTAGACGGTATTTTCACTTTCGATCTTCTGGAATTTGATGTGTGGAGTGCTAGAAATTGTCATGGTGTCATGATCAGGGGTCGGTTCATACTCCATGCAAAGATCACGAGACAATGCATACAATAGCTAAGTCTTGAGCCTTTTCAGGTGCACAAACACCCAGAAGATAGATTCGGTGGCTTCATGGCGTGGGATGGGGTTGCTATCATGGGTCCATACAATGATACAAGGAATTCTTAAAGACTATCAAAATTTACGACAATTCCTTAGGATATATAGATGTCTTTGTTGGAATAAGATGTACGCTCCCAGAAGTATATAAAAGCTAAATTCCTTACTAAAAAATGAGGCTGAGGCTGATGCGGAGTCACGTGGCGTGACGTCACGGATGACGGCACATCCGGTCACGGGCCATCCGTGTCACAGGTTACATCCGGGTCACTTCCGGTGACGTGACGGCCCAGCAACAGTGATCTCCCCATTCGTAGACCCCAGGGACTTCCAATGTTAATTTATACGGGGAATGCATGTATGGCCTAGAGGGTGGTCGGTTTTTTTTCCTTGCGGATTTTACTATGGGGTGTGGCATCTTGTTTCATTCGTCTCGCGATGTAGAACACGATGATTGGGGTCTCGACGCCAAGCCTTGGATTTTTTTGAAAAATTCACGTAGGTCTGTGGTGGACAGGATAGGTCCATACTGGCGCAGTGGACACTGTTGGTCCCACTGGGAAACCCACTCATGGACATTTACGGTATGAGTTGTGGCCCCTTGTTTTCTTCATCTCGAGCTGTAGAACACGACGGCAGGGGTCTCGAGGCCAAGCGTTGAATGTTTTTGAAAAGGTACTGTGCGCATGCGCATTGGGCAAGTAACGCTGGGGTGGACGTTTTGGGGTCTAAGTGGACTCAGTTGGGCGGTGTGAGGTGTCATCATGAAACTCACGTGGGGGAGCATTCGATTGGACTAGTGTGTCGTCCGTTTGCAACATTCTGCGCATGCGCAGACAGGGAATGGTGGGAATTTTTTGATGTTCGGGCGCATTTGGATGTACGCCCGCTGTTATTTATCCTGTCCGGCGTCATGCACAATACGATCCCAAAAGGTTGTTTCGTCCTCACTTCCTTAGGACGTAGGCTGACCATCTGAGGTCAAGCACTCCGTATCAGTAAATAGGCCATCAGCAGTTTCTGTTTCGGTATCATTATCCGCCTCCTCAGTGGGCTCCTCGGAGTCTGAATGGAAAGTCTTCTGATCTGTACAGGGTCCCCGATCTTGAACACCTCCATCGACAACGACGACCGACGTTGTACCCACCACCACTCCAGTTCATTCGTACCAAATTTACAAGAGCGGGTTAACACGACAGCGCACCCAGCTCGAACCATGGACCCTCGATGGCAACATCCCTTCTCTTGCATCATCGCAGGACTGACGGGCTCCGGCAAAACGCACTTCGCCAGGAAGCTCCTTCAACACGCCGACAACATGATCACCCCACCCATCGCCCGAGTCGTGTGGTGTTACGGAGAATTGCAGGCAGCGTATGCAGCAATGCCCCACCTCACGTTCGTGGAAGGCCTACCTAACCTGGCCGATTTGGAACCGGACACCTTGGTGGTTCTGGATGATCTCATGGCGGAGACGGATGTGCGCGTCACCCAACTCTTTACCGAAGGCAGGCATCATCGACGGCTCAGCATCATCTACATTGTGCAGAATCTGTTCAGTTTAAACAAAGAACATCGGAACATCAGCTTAAATGCCCACTACCTCGTGGTCTTCAAAAACCCGGGAGATACCACTCAACTGCTGCACCTAGCGAGACAGATGTATCTCGGCCGAACACCGTTTGCGTTGGAAGCCTTTAAAGATGCGGCCGCAAGCAAGCTTCCCCCGATCACCTTCGACTACGGACCGGAATCTTTCCCGGAGAGACCCACCACGTTTACATGCAAAAATGGCTTCACAGTGATTCCCCCAGCTGGCGTGTGTGTGTTTGATGATGGGATAATAAAAAGAATTAATACCACATCATGGTTGACTTTGTCTCTGTTCGATATTCACGAGGTAGCCCGCAAAAGGATCAAAAAGAGCAGAGTTGTGGGTTGTAGCATTAGTCGTACATGATGTCTGCGCGAGTACGGAAGCACGCCCCGACGCTCCGTGTATTGAAGACGGCCCCACCCGAGTTGGTCCGAACCATCGTACGCGGTGCGGACCCTGACCTTGTACGCTATCTGTGCGAGATCGGATACAACCTGTTAAAAGGCAACGTACCACTGACTCCGGCTCAGAAGACCAAGTTGACCAAGTATAAGACAGATCTCCGAACCCTAGTCCAGAAGCGAGTCTCTCAAACACAACCGAAAAAGGTGTTACAGAAAGGCGGGGCCATCTTAGCACCGTTGGCCGCTTCCGTGTTGGGTCCAGTATTGGGTGGACTGTTCGGCCGACAATGAACCACACGAAAAAAATGGTCCTCGTCGAACCACGGTTCCTTCAAAACTTTCAATCGCCCTACCCTGTCCCACCTACGGTGAAGACCATAAACACCCTCGATGAAGAGATGCAACAGATCTTACAAAGACCGGGGTTAAGCGACAGTGAGAAAGTACAACGATACAATGAGACGCTTCGACGGTACATGACGTTCATGGACCAATACAAAACCCTCTTCACCCCAGCACTACCACCACCACCACCACCACGCGACACACCGCCGACCTCAGCACCGCTCCAACAGCCGCCATTTCTAGGGGTAGCACCCACAGCCCCACAGTGGGTGGAAGACGAAGTCCTGGAGAGTGTACCTGCATCATTCAAGAAACAAGCTGGCCTGGTATTACAACGGATGAAACAGAATCCCAACATGACTTGGAATGATAAAGGTGAACTGCTGGTACAGAACCAGGGTGATCCCTGGTACTCACATGACGGATTTGGTGAATGACCTAATGCGTCAACGCAGGTCGCACACGGATCCTTGAGGATGGGAGGTCTTCGCACAAGGCTTGAAAGACATGCATGTACCACAGGAATTGGTGGGGAACCTCCAGCGCTGGGCCTGGATGCAGCGGACCCAGCAATCGCCGAGTGGCCCACTACCTTCTTGGGAGGCCGAATGGGAACCGGAGTCACCCCCAAAACACCACAACAACTGGCACCTTCTTTCCCCACCTTGATCAAGACACCCCACATCTCCAGGACGCCGGACACAACCGCCCAAGGCCTGGCACACCTATTAAAACCAACAGCGGCAGCAGCAGCAGGACAGCTCAGCGCCATGTTTTACCTCACCCTACCCAGTAACAGTTCGCTGGATGTGTTTCCTGACAACACCTTGGCCAAGTACGTGACCCAGTTACCGCAACCATTGCATTTACCTGGACGATGGGAATGTGGCCTCGTGAATATCCAATACCCTTACTCGTGGTACAACGTGCGAGCCAATGAAGTGTGGTACGAGGTGAACTACGAAGGAAAAAACACCCGACTCACCCTCCCCGAAGGTCAATACGATACCCCCAAGGAGTTCATGCAGGGGCTGACAAGATTGTTGCATTATAAGGCTCTACGGGAGGTCACGAATACTTCAACACCCGTCAAATCCTTTCCCTTCAAGAATCACGTGGACTTCGATTACAAAGCACACAAAAACAAGGCACAGATCCTCCTTACTGCCAACGTGAGGGTAATGAAGGTGCCTTACGAGTGCGATGCACGCAGCTATATGGACTATTATGCTCAACAGGCCGGCGGTGGCCTTCCGGTCTTTAGTGGTGCACGCATGCAACGAGGACATGGGCTGGGGAACATACTCGGGAGTATCGTCAAAAAGTTCCTGCCTTTGGGGACGCGTGGAGTGAAAGCGATCGGCAAACAAGCGGTCGGAAGTGGACTGCAAGTCGCCGGTGATGTCTTGGGCGGTACGACACCCAAAGAAGCCTTGAAGCGGCGGGCCAAAGAAGCGGGAGGCGTCTTGGTCGCCAAAGCACAACGCACCGTCGGAATAAAAGACCTGCACCACCGAGATCACGCACCAGCGACGACGCACATCGAATTACAAGCGTCGAGTCCGTCATTCATAATCAAGACCCAGGATATCCTTTCTTAAAACATGTCCTTAATCCACGCAGAGTCGTGCCCCTCCACCAACAGTGAGTTTGATTTGTGGACCGTCCCGCCCACACAGCCCAGTGCCGAACAAGTATTATGGGTGGAGCATCTCCCGCTCTCCAGTATCAACGAGCCAGGGCCCATCAAGTTCACCATCAGTAATACGGATACGGCCTTTGTGAATTTAGCCCATACATACTTGTATGTGGAAGCCAAGGTCGTCAATCGGGATGGCTCCAGAATCGTCCAAGCTGCAACGGCGGGCCCGACGAATCTCTGGCTGCACTCGATGTTCCAACAGGTGGATATATTTATCAGCGACAAACTCACCAGTGACTCGACCAACACGTACCCCTATCGAGCCTATATCGAGACACAGTTATCGTATGGACGAGAGGCTAAAGAATCTCAGCTGACAGCCGCTTTATTCTACCAAGACACAGCCGAGCACATGGACACGGTGGACAACGAAGGATATAACAAACGGAAGGCTTTCACCGCGAACGGCGCCTCAGTGGATCTCATGGGTCGATTGCACGCAAACCTCTTCATGCAAACCGGCACCTCTTGAACAAGATCCCCATCAAAATCCGACTGATACGGGCGCCGCCGACCTTCGCCTTGATGGCCACTAACGTAGAGGGACATGCAGCTGACTATAAAAATGTCAACCAAGACGCAGTCTTGTATGTCCGGAAAGTGAAACCGAATCCGGCCGTTCAATTGGGACACCTCAAAGCCTTGGAAACAAAACCAACCCAGTACCCTATCGGACGTGTGAAAACCAAAGTGTTCTCTGTGCCAGCTGGAAATATGAGCGCCAACAAAGTGAACCTGTTCCTGGGGGAACTACCCAAGCGATTGATCCTGGCCTGTGTGGAAAATACTAGTTTCAGCGGAGCCTACCCAGAGAACCCGTTTGACTTTCAACATTTCGGCATGAATTTTGTGGCCCTGCATGTGGACGGATAAAAGATCCCAGCCACGGCCTTAACACCGAACTTTGGGCTCAGGAAATCCATTCGAGCCTATCAGAGCCTGTTCACAGCCACCGATCAAATCAACCAGGACGAAGGGAATATGATCAGTCGGGAGGACTACTCGAACGGATACACGTTGTTCTGTTTCGACCTGACCTCCACCTTAGACAACGACCATCAGCTGGCCCTGGCCAAGCAAGGCAATTTACGGTTGGAAATCCACTTTGCTCGAGCTCTGGGGACCACCGTCAATGTGATCTGCTACGCCGAGTTTGACAGCATCATTCAAGTGGACAAGGCGCGCAACGTCCTGTGTGACTTCTCCACCTAACATGGATACAGACCAGATAACCACCGTGCTGGAGAATGACCCAGGGACACGTATGGTCTTTCAAGGGGTGTTCGCCCGAGATGTGTTCCCATTAGATCGTATATGTATCCTGCTGCTTACGTTCTCAACACGGACCCGACGGATCGGTCCGGTAAACATTGGGTGGCCGTGTACTTGACAGAACAGCAGGGCGAATACTTTGACCCGTACGGCCTGCCATCCCTCCATCCCGATTTAACAGACTTCATGGATCAAGGCACAGAAACGTGGTGTTGGAACAGTCAAACGTTGCAAAGCCTGACCAGTAGCGTGTGCGGACAATATTGCTTGTTTTACCTGTACCATCGATGCCGTGGAAGAACCTTATCTATCATCGTACAGATCTTTGACGAGTACCCCAAGGCCGAGGACCGAGGACCGCTCACCATTTCAATGTACAGGCTCCGTTCTGGACTTAAGTTCTTTCAATGTACAAGCGCCCTATTCTGGGCTTAAGGTCTTTCACGAAAAGCCCCCTATTCTGGGCTTAAGTTTTCACGTGGTTGTTCTCACGTTGTTGTTATTATTTATTGTTGAATAAAAAAACAAACTGAGATCTCACCAAAAAAACCCTGTCTTGTGTGTTTTCTATATGAGCATAATGCATGAAGGCTATAACAGACATGTGGGGATTCGGTCAAACTGGCTTTGAACACGGTTGAGAAAGTAGCGAATCAGTGGCCTAGGATGGGGCCAAATGTGACCAATCAATGTCCAGAAAACGATGCAAGAGCACTGCAGTAAAATAGAGAGCCAATGAAATCAGCCTACAGACCATGTACATGTTTTGGTCTAGGTTGAAAGCGGGCATTCCAGCACAAAAATTGTGACGAGGAGTTACAAGTTACAAGAGCAACAGGTGGAGTGAAGTGAGGTTCGAAGTGTGGGTAAAGACCAGGAAAATGACGAGTGGAGACTCGTCCAGCACCTATAGATTCTGTTTATTACTATAAGTTCCATGGTATTTTTCCGTGCCAATACGGTTCTAGGAAAAACTGAGGGTTCCCCACTGACCATTTAACATGGGCATAGTGCAGGCGATATTGTGGGGGACCCTGTGCATTCCATGGGTGCTTCGGGAGGGCGGATAAAGGCTATCTATTGGCCCGGAGAGGGCCGAACATTGCCGGAAGGGAGACCTTTGATCTTTTGCCCTGGATGTGAACTTTGACCTTTTGACCAGAAATTCATCCGCGCACTTCCGGATAGACCGGGCCGGGCCGGGGAATACCCGGATGAAAATTCCGGATCATACTTCTAAGGGAAAATTGGAACTCTTCTGTGTTCGGAGCTCGGAGGTCATTCTGAAAACCGGAAATGACGTCACACACTTGCGCAGACCCACCAAACCACGTGACCTGTGCAGCAGAATGTTGAAAACGAACGGCACACTAGTCCAGGCGGATGCTCCCTCACGACTGCTTCACATTGATACCTCACTCAACTCCATCGGACCATTAGTGGCTCACTTCGACCCCAAAACGTCTATTTCGATACCCTTTTCCCACAATTCCCTGTCTGCGCATGCGTAGAATGTTGAAAACGAACAACGCACTAGTCCAGGCTGATGCTCCCTCACGAGGGCTTCAGAATAAGACCACATACGACACCATAGGATCATTAGAGACTCACCTAGACCCAAAACGTCTATTTCCATACCCTTTTCCCAAAATTCCCTGTCTACGCATGCGCAGAATGTTGAAAACGAACGACTCACTAGTCCAGGCGGATGTTCCCTCACGCCTGCTTTACATTGATACCTCACTCGACTCCATCGGGCCATTAGTGGCCCACCTAAACCCCAAAACGTCTATTTCCGTACCCTTTTCCCACAATTTCCTGTTTGCGCATGCGCAGAATGTTGACAACGAACGATACACTAGTCCAGGTGGATGCTCCCTCAAGTATGCTTCACATTGATACCTCACTCGACCTAATCGGCCCACTAGTGGCCCACCTAGACCCCAAAACGTCTATTTCCATACCCTTTCTCTACTGCGCATGCGTATAATGACGTCAGTTCCACGTCACATTCAGTCCGTTGGATAGTCACTCACGTATGCTTCATATTGATACCTCATTCGACCCAATCGGTCAACTAGCTGTCCCTACAGATTGCCGAACATTCTCACGAAAACCCACGTATTTGGGACTACTTTCTGTCCGCGGAGGCAGACCGCATCACCGCCAGACCGCATCACCGCGGAGGAATACATGTCTTACGGTCAGGCCAGATTCACGCAGATCGGAAGTGACGTCATACACTTGCGCAGAACACTCCTGCGCACACCTCCTCATGACCTCCTCAAGTGGCGTTATACAATTACCTGCGCATGAGCAGTGACGAGCCATTGGCCTGAAATCCTCTTTCTATACTACTGACGGGCATGACAAGTTTTACTTACTTCGAGCTGTCAGAATGCCACGCTCACACTAGCGGGTCACATTGTCAAAACTCTCCAGACTCGCGGACTGAAAACTGAACTGCCTCCTTCTCTCACCTCTCTGAAACTCTTTCTCCGGGACTGCACTATAATTTTGGCAGTGCGGTTCAGCCGATCTTAAAACAAGTCAATTCATCAAGTCGGTGTATTTCATTGGCTATCCAAGCCATTCCGTGACTACGACTTGTGCCACATTGACCAGTTTACAGACAAAACACAATCGTTCGAAGAAAATCTCACAATATATCAGCAGAAGTGTTGTCCAGGAAACTAAACTGACATATTCTTCAATATTTATACCTAGAAACGGCTTGTTGTGAGATTAATTCAGAGAAATTATTCGAAACTAGGTCGAACTACTTCATATCGCGTTCAATAAACGGAGTGACGCCGAAATATCAGCCATTCTCTCATTTTGCACACGGGTGTTGTAATGCAGAGCATAATGCTTGGGTAGATGGCACCACTGAAATTACCCATAAGCCAGTTCGTGCAAGAAACAGGGAAACTTCCCTGTTTAAAAAAATCAACGCTTGGCCTCGAGTCCCCTATCACCGTGTCCTACAGTTCGATATGAAGAAAACAAGGTGCCACAAATGCCCATGGGTGGGTTTCCCACTGGGACCAACATTGTCCACTGCGCCAGAATGGACCTATCCTGTTCCACACCAGACCTATCTGAACTTTTAACAAAACCACCGCATGGCTACATCGCGAGACGAAGAAAACAAGATGCCACACCGCCTAGTAAAGTCCGCAAGAAAAAAAATGACCACCCCTATCCCATACATGCATTTCCCGTATAGATTAACATTGGGAGTCACTGAGGTCTTATGTAGGGGGAGATCACTCTTGCGGGGCCGTCACGTCACCGGAAGTGACCAGGATGTAACCGTTGATCCGAATGTCACGTGACCTGATGTGATGTCATCCCTGGCGTCATCGTGACGTCACGCCACGTGACTCCGCATCAGCCTCAGCCTCAGCCTCAGCCTCATTTTTTTATAAGGAATTTAGCTTTTATATACTACTGAAAATATCTTTATTCTCCTTAAAGTTTTCCATATATATTCTGACCCCTCGGCCGTATCCGAGGCCCCTGAAGACTGAAATTCCTTGTCATCTTAATAGAACTATGGGAGGGTTTCATGATGGAATCTAACGGTTGCGATACACGGCGCTTCGATATAGTTAAATAAACCACCAGATGAAGAAAAAGTATAACACAAACAACAAAGAGGTTGCCCATATTTTTAGCCCACCATCACCAGATGGTGGGCTGTTCAAATCGCTTTTCGTCCGTGGTCCGTCGTCCGTCCGTCAGTCGGGCCGTCCATAAACAATTCTTGTTATCGCGATTTCTCAGGAACTACTTTATGGATCTTTCTCAAATTTGGTACACCGGTTCCCCGTGGGGTCTAGTTGTGCAAGATACCTTTTTTGATCCGATTCGAAAATCCAATATGGCCACCAGGCAGCCATCTTGGATTTCCCCATGAAACCTTGCTATCATGATTTCTCAGGAACTACTACATGGATCTTTCTCAAATTTGGTACACAGGTTCCCCTTGGGGTCTAGTTGTGCAAGATACCTTTTCTGGTCCGATTCGAAAATCCAAAATGGCCACCAGGCAGCCATCTTGGATTTCCCATGAAACCTTGTTATCGCGATTTCTCAGGAACTGCTACATGGATCTTTCTCAAATTTGGTACACAGGTTCCCCGTGGGATCTAGTTGTGCAAAATACCTTTTTTGGTCCGATTCGAGAATCCAATATGGCCACCAGGCAGACATCTTGGATTTCCCCATGAAATCTTGTTATCGCGATTTCTCAGGAACTAATGCATGGATCTTTCTCAAATTTGGTACACAGGTTCCTCTTGGGGTCTAGTTGTGCAAGATACCTTTTTGGTCCGATTCGAAAATCTAATATGGCCACCAGGCAGCCATGTTGGATTTCCCCATGAAATCTTCTTATCGCGATTTCTCAGGAACTACTTTATGGATCTTTCTCAAATTTGGTACACCGGTTCCCCGTGTGGTCTAGTTGTGCAAAATAACTTTTATGGTCCGTTTCGAAAATCCAATATGGCCACCAGGCAGCCATCTTGGATTTCCCCATGAAACTTTGTTATCGTCATTTCTCAGGAAGTACTGCATGGATCTTTCTCAAATTTGGTACACAGGTTCCCCTTAGGGTCTAGCTGTGCAAGATACCTTTTTCGGTCCAAATCGAAAATCCAATATGGCCACGAGGCAGCCATCTTGGATTTCCCCATGAAATCTTCTTATCGCGATTTCTCAGGAACTACTTTATGGATCTTTCTGAAATTTGGTACACCGGTTCCCCGTGGGGTCAGGTTGTGCAAGATAACTTTTATGGTCCGTTTCGAAAATCCAATATGGCCACCAGGCAGCCATCTTGGATTTCCCCATGAAACTTTGTTATCGTCATTTCTCAGGAAGTACTGCATGGATCTTTCTCAAATTTGGTACACAGGTTTCCCTTCGTGTCTAGTTGTGCAAGATACTTGTGACTCAACGTCACAACTCGACAAGTGTAGACTACTGCATGTTTCGATCCAAGGGAGATAATCAGGATTCAGGCACTTTCGAAGTTTCAACATTACTGCGCGGACCGGATCCCTTGTACCATCTTACTATTTTCGAGCATGGTATCTTAAAAGAGATATTTCAAACTAACCCAGTAAACAGAACAGAATTAGCATTCGTTCCTAATTATGAAATCTTAAAGGGGAATGTTATCACAATTTTTGAAAGGCTAAAACCAATAAAAAGCAGTTCCCTGTGGCCTGCTTTATTTTTTAGAATTATTTTCAAAATTTTAGCGATGATGCAATATCCTGAAATACGGCTCCAAAGTGCCTGATTTTTACCCCCAGTAAATCCGCCCGGCGATTACCCTGTGACGTCACACAGTGAAGCGGCCAGAGTCAAACATGGCGGATAACACAGACAGTGGTACAAGGTCTGACACAGATTCCGATTTCAGCGTTAACCACGTTGAAGACTGTGACGTTGGAGATTATACAGGACTTGGAACTGAATAGAATGTAGAGGCAGTAAGCGATCATGAAACTAAAGGAGAAGGAGAATCTATCGAGTCATATAGATTTGAGCCATATACAAGCGAATCTGGGGTCAAACTGGGTCGTCCTGATGTCAGGCCTGCTTCAAGCCTGTGGCAGGCCGTGTCAGGCTGTGGCAGGCCGGTTTAAATACACTGATTACATGCTTTATACACGAAATTACAACTATCTGTGGATCTTACAATAATATTTCTACATTTCTGCTTTTATCTGGCATTTTTTAGGCATAAATCAGCTATTATAATGCACAGGATCGTAAATTTACTCTTCCGTGCTAAAAAACTTCTAAATAATATAGCAAAAAGGAAACTAGGCCGGCTTGGCTTATTGTGGATGTCACTATAATATATATATTCATTTAAAATCTACGGATAATTTGTTGTTGTAAGAGCATACTATGTGGTTATTTACGCCTTTATTTTTATATGTGTGTGTTTATTGGCATCGTATGGTTCATTATTTTTCATTTCTTACGAGACGGACAGATTGTTATACCGTGGCAGGCCGGCTTATTTACATTGCTTACGTGCTTAATTTTATTATGTGTTTGTCAATTATTGTTAGCGATTTGATGTTAAAACGGGAGCTAATCCATACCTGTGGATAAGTCCTCTCAAATGAAAACAAAGTTTCAATTCCAAAGGAAGCTATTTGATGTTGAAACAATAACTAACTCATCTGTGGAGAAGCCCAGTTTATTTCTTTTGGACACCCTGTTGCTGAACGCGCGACGTTAAACCTTAATTCTCTCACTCTCCCTCTTGGACACCCTCCCATAAAAAATGTTTGCTTCACACCTTTCTATTAGTTTCAGTTACTCTTCCGGGTGATCAATTTCAATTTATTGTATCAAAAAAACATAGAATGTATGTGCTCACATGGAGATAGAAAAAGACATCAAATAA
>JAVTVY010050950.1:0-25512 GCA_036873755.1 Hanleya hanleyi
ACGCCCTTGGTTGGGGGAAGGGCCACTACGTGGAGGAATGTAAGGTTGTTGGACTTCCTCATTCACGTACCGTTGTGCCTGGATGCCGGATGTTCTGCTCTGTTGGCCCCGTCGCTGACTATAGGTATTCTCAGGAGGGGCACTGGCAGCGGCCTGCTGTTGGTACAGGAAGGCCTCACCTTGGCGATGTTCCTTTAGCTCTGCCAGTTCAGCCCTAATTTCCTTCATCATCTCTCGAAGATCCGAAACTTCCTTCTTGCTCGCAGCTGGGTTATCGGAGGCAGCAGCCATCTTAGCCGTTGCAGTTGACTTTTTAGATGTGGTACTCTCCTTCCCTCGGTTAAGATCAAACTCAACTTCTCTCAAACACAGCCGGAGGTCATCAAAGTTTGAGAGCGTGTCATACTTATGGGCTGCTAGTCCTTTCAGTGCTGGCTTAAGTCCATCCCACATCCTTGTCCGTAACATCTCATCCTGTTCCTCCAGGGGAATAGGGCGGCGCTCAGACATTTGAAACATCAAATTTTCCAAACGACAACCCCAGGCGGCGACATCTTCATTCTCCCTTTGGCTGGAGCTGTAAAATTCAGACATGAGGGCTTCTCGACGCCGCAGAGTCCCGAATGCACTCTTCATTTTGACCAATAATTCGTCTATTCCAGCTTGGTGTCCCAGTTTCATAGAGAGTAGTGCTGCCTCGCCCTTCAAGGACTTCCGTATGGCCTGTAGGATGACATCAGGAGTGTGGCTTGTAGATTTCACCAAGCAGTCCACCTCAAACCTCCACAGATCATATGGCGTATCCTTTCCTGGTTCCCCGCTAAAAAATGGCACCTTGGGATACTGGTGATAGGTTGCGATGCTAGGCGCTGGTGTCGCAGATGCTGATGTAGCAGTGTTGTCTTCTCTTTTCATCTGGATCGCCCCCTCCTGTTGTGACATACCCTGAAGCCAACTCTTGAAATCAGCGGTAGTGTCTGCCTTTGGAGACATCCCTAATTTCTCAAAGACAGTTAACATGTTCCTCATCTCTTCTGAACTGAGCTCCATCCTGAATCAAATCGATACTGGAACAAGCACACGAATCAAGAAAGGATGGCACCAACAAGTTAAGAAAAGGCACAACACCGGTTAAGGACTGACTCGACAAGGTAGGTATAGGCGCGACAACAAATTAATTAGTGAAAGCTGAATGGACACTGCGGATGTGCAATGCAGATCCAGGTGAAACATGAAAGTTACACAATAAAACCAGTAACCAAGCGTGACAAGACACTGCGCAAGTAAGACGCACGTGGTATGATGCGCGATACAAGTAACAACGAGTGACGAGAGTGCGACACGCGACAACACACGATATTTGCGATAACGTCTGACACGCAAAATGCAAGGCACGCGCGGGACAATGCGTGACTCGCGTAATAACACGCGACGTGAAACTGCGACACACAAGTGTGAAACTGCGACACGCAACACACGACGTGAAACTGCGACTTGCAAGTAGGACACACTCGGTACAATAGCTACACCAGTATTACCTGAACAATGTAATGGATTTATCACCAACCGTCACACAATATACTTACTGGCTCTCTGGCCCTGGAACAAACTTGGTTGGAGGACCTTCAATCAACTGTCTCCAAAGCATGAACGATGTAATGTGTATATGTAGCAATGCAATCACAGTAATATTACACTAACAGTCATTCACAATATACTACAATACTAATCACCAACAGACTCCAGCTATAGCATGATCAAATAATTTACATACTTGTGCTCACTAGAAGGATAGTAGGATATGTGACAATGTTAGTTAGTATTAGTGCAATAGTGCAAGTCCAAGTCTGTCTGCCTATATACGGTATACCTATGCCTGCTTGCCAAGGCTGAATACTCCCCCAAAATGTATCAAAATGCTCTGAAGAAAGACCTGAAACAAAAAATGATGGGGGCTTGGGGGCAGCAGCAAACAACAAACAATTCAATTCAAACACACTTCACTCGCCCAAAATCATCTTTCACACTACTACAAAAAATGATATACTTATCACGAAACAAAATAGCTATCATGAACAAAAGAATGGTATTGGATAGGCCGCTTGACTGAAGGATAATCGATTAATACAGTATGGTGTCTGTCAAAACAATAATACAAAGGGTGATAGTGTCTCTGGAGTGACAAAAGGCAATCGTTGTATGTAATAGGACTGAAGCAGAGCTAATATGTAAACACAGTGTAGGCTTGTATCAATTCACTGTGCTCTGATTAACAATCTTCTTGTTGTTGTTGATTTTTTTTTTTTTTTTTTTAATTAGCTTTCTATAGTATAATCAGAATACAGGAATTATACCACTAATTGTAATGATTTGACGTTCAGTAGTAGAAAGCAATTAGATATGTAATAATAATAATAATAATGTATGTGGCACTTTCAATGTGAATGCCTGAGTTGTATTAGAAGTTCAAAGTTGCACATATATAAACAGTGTCAATTTTGCATATCCCACCGTGATCAGCCTATATGCTGAAAGAAGTCCATTGGTAAGGTTCACAATTCACACAGTTCCTGAAATCCCGGGGTACGTGAAGCATGTTGTTCGGGACAATCGGTCCACTGGAATCAGGAATTGTCATTCACTGGTATCACACATGTATATCCTGGGAACCAGTCATCATTTTGGAAGAAGTGGAGCAGACCAATCAATTCTGTGGGAATCCGGGCCAGGACATGGAGGCGCACCAATCACGGGCTTCTATTCGACAGCAACAGACCTCACTGGAGGCTCCATTTGTAACCGCTGGCGTGTATGGCCAAATAATAGAAACCAAAACACAGGCTACGGGGTTGTGAGTCTGTTGCTTTATTATCACTGACGCACAAAGAGATAAACCCCTGTGGGTGACACTGGGGCATGCGTCGCTGCTCAATAATGCAGCCCACGTCAGTCGTGCGCCCGCCAAATCTTTATAAACAAATACTAGAATACAGTACATGTATCTAGCTAAACATTACATATGAAAATATTACAAAAATAGCTACACTTACTAATCTTCATAAGTGGACAATTACTCTTACAAAAATATAGAAATAATCCAGAGACACGCACACAGATATGCACACAATTCACACATCATGCATTCAACTCTTTCCCATAAGGACATAGACTAGCTAGGTGCTCAGAAATAAGCAAAGGAAATATTATTTATAAAAATGGCTACTCTGTTACTTTTCTACAGAATAAAGTAGAATCCACATTATACTACCATTAATCTAGTAGCAAGCTTACATTAAATAAACATAGTAATACAGTACAAAATGTAGTAAAATAGCAACAACTAACCTTAGTTCCAATCCAGATATCAGTCCAGAAAATCCCCAAATTTATATTACTGGTCTGTTCTACATAAAGTCTGAGTGGTAAGTGGCAGTTAGTTGTGCAGAAGATTTAAAAACAGAGTTCAACACATTCAAAATACAGCCAATCATAATAGCCCCTGTTGGAAGATTTGCACTAGTGACCAATCACCAAGCAGGTTCAGTCTGCTTGGTAACACAATGCGTATCTACCAACAGGTTCTAAGTTAAACAAAGACAAAGGACATTTAAAACAATAACAACTCTGAACATATAGAGTTCCAATTCAGAGCAAGTAATTTTTAACCCTTTACATGTATTACCTATCTACATTAACCCGTACATGTAGCATTAATTAAAATACACAAAAGTGGTACCGGCCACACAAGTAGGACATGTTCTATTGTTTCTTCTACATTGTTGCATGCGGTACAGAGTGGTGAGGTGTTTTTCAGAAGCATGGACAGATGTGATTTAAGTCCGGTTTTGCCTAGTCTTAATCTTGTGATGATGCGTTCATCACGCTTATTGTCTAACTGGAATCCTTGGACTTGTCTTTTCTCTCCATCAAGAATCTTATGTAACCATCGTCCACGTTCTTCGTTCCATTCCTTTTGCCACTTGCTATCTATTTTGCGTCTAATGATAGTGTTGAGTTTCGTATATCCTAATCCTATTGGCACATCGTGTGTGGTTTTTGCAAGACTGTCTTTGGCAGTTTGGTCGGCTGCTTCGTTACCTCTGATGTTGACATGCGCGGGGACCCAAGCTAAAATGGCGTCTATACCCTCGTTGTGTATTAGTGTACAGATATATTCTATTTTGTGTATGAGATCAGGTCTACTGGCAGATATAGAATTTTCAATGGATGTGAGTCCACTAAGGGAATCGCTGAGTATCACAGCACGGATTGGTTTGTGCTCGATGATCCATTCGAGAGCCTTAATTATAGCAATCAGTTTACTAGTGTATACAGACATATTGTCTGGAAGTTTGAAACCATTTTGTATGTTGAGCTCAGGTATAACAAAAGCTGATCCTGTGTTATTACTTGAGTTTTTCGATCCGTCTGTATAGATTTATAAGTATTATTTCCAGTTTTGGTTGATATATTCAAGGGTGGTGGCTCTAATAAAGTCTGGGTTGTCCTTCTTTGTGAGGTAGTCGTGTATACTTGTGTCCACGTGGGGCGACTCTAATTCCCAGGGTGGCCTAGTGATTTTGTCTGTGTCGCAGATGTGTGCGATTGGTATTTCGTGTTCTTGGAATAGGTTATGTACGGTATAGCCGAGGGGGGCGGAGTCTTTTTCCCAGTTTTTCTTTAAATATTCATATTCACTTTTATCTTCAAACATTTTGTGGCATGGGTGATTATCGACCTTAGCTCTAGTTTTTCCTGCATATTTCAGGGACAGTTCCTCTAGTCTTAAACGAAGAGGTTTCTCATTGGTTTCTATTTGAAGACTACATAAGGCGGTTCCCTTGAAGGCTCCAGTAGCTATTTTTAGAGCAGAATATTGGATGCTGTCTATTCTTTTTAGTTGTGTCTTACATGCTGATTGGTAGGCGATGGACCCGTAATCTATTTTTGACCTGATTAAGGTTTGGTATAATTTTATCAGACTATATTTACTCCTCCCCAGTTTGTCCCAGACACACACCTCATGAGGTTCAGGTCTTTATTGCACCGGAGGACTAGTTGGTCGATGTGGTCTTTCCATGTGAGTTTTCTGTCAAAGATCATACCTAGGTACTTAACGTTAGTTTAACGTCAATGTGTTTATTGTTTGAAAATATAATGCCCGTTGTTTTTAGGGCGGAAAATTTGAAGCCCCATTTATCCGCCCAGCCGCTAATTGTATCTAGTGTTTTTTGCATTATACCTGTCAATTTTTTTATGGAACGTGCGGTTTTCCAGAGGGCAGAATCGTCAGCAAATAGAGACTGTTCTACTTCCGGATGTTTCGTGTCAATTTCATTGGCTAGGCCATTGATGAGGATGTTAAAAAGGGTGGGGCTTATGACGCTTCCCTGAGGGGTACCGTTGTCTAATTCATGGTCGGTGGATAGGGTGTTTCCTATGCGAACTTTAAAATTTCTATTGTTCAGGAAGTTTTTTATCCAGTGTTGCATTCTTCCCTTAATTCCAAGTTTGCTTAATTGAATAATTATGCCGTCCTGCCATACAAGGTCAAATGCTTTTTCTATGTCTAGGAAGATACCTAGTGTGTACTGATGTTTGGCATTCCCCTTTTTTATTGAGTGTTGTAATCTGGCTATATGGTCTAACGTACTTCTTTTCTTACGAAAGCCGCTTTGAGTTTTGTTTAATAAGTGTTTTCTATATGAAATTCCAGTCTATTCTTTACCATTGTTTCCATTATTTTGCATAGATTTGAAGTGAGAGAAATTGGACGGTAAGAGTTGCTGTCGGATGGATCTTTACCTGGTTTTGGGATTGGGATAACGATGGATGTTTTCCATTTACTTGGAAGTTGTTTGGTCTGCCAGCTGACATTAATTAGTTTCAAAATTAGCTTCTGTGTTTTATTAGGTAGGTGTTTAAGGATCGTGTATCCTAGTTTGTCTTCACCAGGTGAGCTCTCTTTTTTACAGTGTAAAGCTTTGCGGTATTCATTAATGTTGAAGTCTGCATTGAGATAGTTTTCTAAATGATCGTCCAGATCGTTTTCTATCGTTGTTTCTTCCTTAATTTTTCTGAATTCTGGTTTCAGGTTCCTATCGCTACTGTTCGAAGCGAAAGATTCGGCGAAGTGTTCTGCCTTTTCTTCGTTCGTTTTTTTAGTTTTGTTCAGTACAGGGACTGTGTTTGTTAGCTTTCCTTGTATATTTTTTATTTTGTTCCCTACTTTTTTTGAATTGGTTTTGGTATCTATAGTTTTGCAAAAGTCTTCCCAACATTTTGATTTAGATTCTTTGACACTTTTTTCAGCTATAATTTTGAGTTCCTTGTAGTTCGCGTGATCACTTTGGAGCCTACTTTTTTTGAATTTTCTAAGTGCCTTCTTTTTGGCCGCATTATTCTTTGCACACTCTGTGTTCCACCAGGGAACCGGGTTTTTGTTGTGGCGCTGTTGTGATATCGGAATATATTTTTGTGCTATGTTAAGTAGTGAATTTGTAATGTTTTCATTGAACATCTCTGGATCGGAATTGAATATCTCGTCATGATTTAGGCTTTGACAGTCTTTCTGGAAGCTTTTCCAGTCGGCTTTGGAGTACTGAAATTTTGGAGGGGCGTTTGTCCTTTCAGAGTCCGGTTTTATACTAATTTTCGTCAGAATGGCGAAGTGATCGATGTCAATCGTGTCAGGAATCACTTCCCATTCGGATTTAACAGCTAGATCAAGGGAGACAATAGTTAAATCTATTGCAGCTAGTTTACCGGTGTTCATGTCTATTCGCGTCCCGTGGCCATTATTTAAATAGCATAGGTTATTTTGGTCAAGCCATTTTCCCACTACTTGGCCTTTTTCGTCTGCCTTGGTGCAATTGTCGTCCCAAATGGAGGTATGACTGTTGTAATCACCACATATGATAATAGGGGAGTTAAATTTCTTTGTGATGTTGTCCAGTTCTTTTGAGGAGATTTTCTTTAGACTTCCTGGGGCATATAAATTAATGATGTTAATAGGTTTGTTATTGAAGAAGACCTGGATAGCGTGCCATTCGAGATCGTCACTGGTAGGGCTTTTATCTAGTTCGATGTGAATCAGATCCTCTTTTATTAATATCAGGTTTCCCCCTAGTGCACCTGTAAGTCTGTCTGATCTATACGACTTATATCCGTTTATTGTAAATTTATTTTTTCCTGGCTTCAGAAATCCTGAACACAAATTATATCTGGGCTGATTTCATTTACTAAGACTTTAAGATTGTCCCCGTTTTTCCCGATGCTTCGGGCATTCCATTGGAGTATTGATAATTGGTTTTTGTTGAATTTTGTATTAGTTATATCTCTCGTGTTGTGACTGATGCATTGGCAAGTGGATTATCTTATGTTGTTATGTTGAGGGCCGGGATAGCCTTTTCTATGGGTGTGGATGTTTTCTTATCGTATTTCGGATTTTTCCCCCAGTTAATAATTTCATCGGAGCTAAACTCCCAATTAAGGAAGTCCCACGCAATTTTTACTATCATGTCGGTCTTATTAAGCTTAGGTTGCAGGGGGTTAATAACTGAGTTTAACACAATGTTGATAAAGCCCAACAGGTCTAGCTTGGTTAGGTTCTTTGTTTCTGTTTCTTGTTCATTGTTTTCGGTCTCCATTGTATCACCTGAGTTTGTGTTCACGGCTGTGACTATTGTCTCAGTTGCCTTTGTATTGTGTAGAGCGGTGGTCATTTCTATACTGAATTTTCTATTCATTCTGGTTTCTTTTACAGCTTCTGCGTAAGAAATCCCTTTTTCTGCTTTAGTGAATTCAACTCTTTTTGCCTCTTTGAAAGCTATACAACCTTTGTAGGCCGCTGAATGGTTGCCTTTGCAGTTTACACATGCTACTTTTGTTTCAGTACATTCTTCGTAATTATGATTTCCAGAGCATTTCGCACATACAACTTGGGATTTACAAAATCTAGCTATATGACCACCATATTTCTGACAGTTATGGCATCGTTTTGGTGTGTCAAAAAAAGGTTTAACTATAATGTTACGAAGCCATAGCCGGACAGTTTGAATACTAGCATAATGCTTGTCGTTTCCTGTTTGTTCTTTTGCATTCTTTTGGCATATACGACGTTTTGTTTTGAGAGAGTGGGGAAAATGTCTTCTAGTTTGACACTGAGGTCAATTCCATAAATTATTCCTTTGCATTGCTCTCTACGCTGTATGAATTGTTTTACCGAGACAGGTTTATCTGCTAGCAGGTCTAAACGTAGTAATTTGTCGTACTGAGTTTGTGATTTGCAGTGGACTTTCAGATCACCACCCGGAAGTTCAAAGATTTGATGTACGTCACCAGCACATTTTTTGAGATCGTTTGCTACCTTGGCCTTTGGGAATTTACATGCTCTCAGTTGAGTTAAACTATGAATGATGGCGATAAAATTTGCTAGACTACTTGGGGATTTGGGACAGGGTGCGTATTTTTTGTGAGGTGGGGTTTGATCAGTGTTGATTTCTGAGAGTTTCCTTTTAGGCGTTTTTACGGTGGATTGGGAGGCTTCCATTGTTTGATTTGTTTTTGTTTAGATCAGGACTAGTTGTTATTTGGTAAGGGGTGACTTTAGGGATAGAAAATATTAGTCTATGTGCAAAAGTTGAATTCAAAACTTCGCTCTGGCTGGCTGGTTTCTCCTACTGTTGTTGTAGTTTAGGTAATCCTGTAACGCCCGGGGAACAAATACCGCAGAGGAACACAAAGGCTGGGAAAGCTTGGCTGGTTTGGCAGAACACAAAAGTAGCTGAGCGCTGAATCCGGTTCTCTAGGGATGTTGGTGAAGCATGGCTTTGGGGTACCCTAGTTACAACGTTCACCAACATCCCTAGAGATCGGGCCATGGACATCATCAGGAGAAGAGTCGCAGAATCCCGACCCACTATGAAAACCTCCCTGACCATTGACAGCATTATGAAATTAGCGGAAACCTGTATTAACTCCACATACTTCACATGGGGCGACAAGGTCTATGAGCAGATACATGGATTACCTATGGGATCCCCTCTATCCCCGGTGATTACTGAAATTTACATGACCGAACTTGAAGAATCCGCTCTCTTCACATCCACAATGTGTTGGCACAGAAAAGTTGACGACGTTTTCTCCATTCTCGAAGACGGTGATGACCCCACCATCCTTCTCAACCACTTGAATGCCCAACATCCGAGAATGAAATTCACCATGGAGAAAGAAGATGACAACAAACTCCCCTTCCTTGACGTCCTAGTCCACAGGCAGAACCATACCCTCAAAACCAGCGTTTATAGGAAACCCACCCACACCGACCAATATATCCTTTATCTATCCAACCACCCAAGTCAAGTTAAAGCCGGCATCATTTCTACCTTAACCAGACGAGCCAAAAATATATGTTCCACAGAGAGCCTGCCCAGTGAAATAAACCACTTAAAGACAGTTTTCACTGATCAAAACAAGTACCCCAAAGCCATGCTAGACCGAATTATCACGAAGACATTGCAACCCCAGCCGCAACAAAATCCAATTCCCCGAGACCCCAGTCCTGTTTTCATCGCTATTCCATATATTGGGCAGACCAGTCACCACATAAAACGACTCCTGAAAGAACAAGCCAGCATCGATGCGGTATTTTCCAGCAGCAGATCCCTTAAAACCCACCTTAACGCTACAGGACGACTACCACCAACCGACCCACCCCAGCCCAAGGGAATTATCTACAAAATTGACTGCTCCTGCCAGGAAAGTTACATAGGAGAAACCATGCGACCCCTCAACGTCCGCATCAAGGAACATAAGGCCTCCAGCAATAAAACAGACGGAAAATCAGCCATTTCGGACCACCTGACGGAACATCCAGGACACCAGATAAATTGGCAAAACATACACAAACTTTCCATCCACCAGACCGACCAAACAAAGAGAAGACTACAGGAAGCCATTCACATCAAAAGACACAAGCCCGCAATCAACAGTGACAGTGGACAGTTTGTACCCAGCGCCTATGACAGCCTTATCAGCTTAGATGGAGATTATCACCGTGACCGTTAATCCTTTCCATTATCCTTTATGTACTTCTCACACGTTATGCTATTTATCCATGTGATTATCTCTTACCAATTGTATAATTCTCACACATACAAGATTCAATAATTTTGTCACTTTAACCATGAGGCCACTTTGTACTTAATCTGTAATCACCCATTGTCTTTACCCGCCTAGATGATTAGCAGATTACAATAGCTATATTCACTGTTTGATTTTCTTTATTTTGACATTATTAAGTCATGAAACCTATTGTGCAATGATTATTTTGTGACCTTGTTTGCTTGTTATCACCTGTATAAATACCCTCAACTGTACTATGTAGATCATAGTGGCAAAAGCAATGGAACGAAGAAGAACGTGGACGATGGTTACATAAGATTCTTGATGGAGAGAAAAGACAAGTCCAAGGATTCCAGTTAGACAATAAGCGTGATGACCGCATCATCACAAGATTAAGACTAGGCAAAACCGGACTTAAATCACATCTGTCCATGCTTCGGAAAAACACCTCACCACTCTGTACCGCATGCAACAATGTAGAAGAAACAATAGAACATGTCCTACTTGAATGCCCTAAACACTACCCACAACGCGAGACACTTAGAAACGAATTAAAAAAATTCAACACTCCCTTAACATTACCAGCGATATTAAACCCTAAGCCCCCCATTAGAAAACAGGTTTTCAAGTCCTTAATAGATTTTATCAAAACTGCTGGCTATTATTCCAGTATATAACACTACCCCCGTGCATGCGCACCACTAACTAACAATGTCAGCATTGGCAAAAATTTCTCTTTTGGAATAAAATAGCGACATAGATGACACCGAACTGACGCCTTAACACAGAATATGATCCTTTGACTTTCACGCAATATAGGACGTAGACCTGCCGTCCTGTGCCCCAATACACACTCCAAGCAATTGTTACAGGCACAGATTTCTGGAAGAACCCACCCTGTTCCCAAGGGCGTCGTTAGTGAAGTCGATCCGAAAAATCCTGAAGACGCCCATGGTTCTCCCAGTTTCTTCTGGACGGCGTTGTCCGTACAAAGGGGTACCAAGACAAAGGAATCATACACGCGATTACAGTGAACTCATATTTATCAATATAACTTAACCAAAAACCAAAAAGAGACTTACGAACTTGTACATATAGCGATTCTTATTTACTTCTATTTATATCTCCTACTAATCTCTCATTGTTATTTATTATTTATTTATTTATTTATTTATATATTTAGCGCTGGAAAAGATATTCAATAAACAAAGTAATGTACCGCGAGATTCAAATAAAACATTGAGTTGATGGGCCGCGAAATCCGAATGGGAAGCGGCCCTTAAACTACAATTTCAATCAATCAAAAAACATGTAGATCATTAGCTTTGAAAAAGTTGAAAGTATCTCCATCGAAACGTCAGCTCCACAGCAATAAAGAAGTTGTTATCCATAGAATAGCCTTGTGTTATATACGCCGACTTCTAAATGCCTATCAAAGAAAAAAAAAAAAAATAGTAAAACAAATTATCCGTAAAGGGCTATATGCTGACAATAACGCTAAAACAAGTATATATCTGCGTTATTTAGTTATTTACCATTTCCTGATCAATAAGTCAATCATTAAGTCAATCATTGAATCTGTATACATGTAATTAACAGCCTTATGAAAACAGAAGGGGGAAAAAAGTAAAACAGATTATCCGTTTTATATGCTGACAATAACGGTGTTACCTCTGTGTTAACCACAGGATTTTGACGGCTGGGTAAGCGCCCTGTAGCTCGCTGTCGTAGGGTTGTTTAGAGCTGTTTATTACTCTTTCCTGGAGTCTTTATCACACAATTGATCCTTCGAGCTGTTAAATATTACATTATTATTTGGAAGGTATATAGATTTTGAATCGACCAACCAGTTCGTAGATGTTGGAATATTGGACATGCAATTGTTTGCCAAATAAAAATATCACTTTCCTACACATTTTATCCCTGACTGGGTTGTTTACTGTAATTTAAAACAAAGGGAGATAATTGGATGAAACTGCCTTCTTTGAACCATTGAAAGCAAAACAAATGGGGGCAGGGAGGCTGGATGGAGCTGTCAAGATGTATTTTTCATTATTTAATTTAATATGGATTCTTTTCCTCATACAGATCAACTGGCCATTGCTGTGGTGCCAGTCATTGTGGACCATTTCAAATAAGACCTGACCATGCTGATCCAAAAAGAAGTAAGTGAATAATTCTTCACGAGTGTAATCGATATAGTTCCTGATCCTAATCACATAGATCTAACATACAACGTCGATGAGTATACAAGTAAAAACTTTAGGGCGTTGAAGGCGGAAACTGCATTTCTTCTCTTTTCCCCTATATTACGTGTATGTAAATATATAACTTAGTAATGAGCGATACTGGTTCGAATTGGAATTTGACCTGGTTTGATATTTCTTAAGCCTGTCTAGCGTACAAACTGACACCTACCTGTACACACGATATGATTTATTACTACATCCGCAGGCAGAATAAAAGATTTTTGGACATTCAACGTATAATTTAGAAGACTCAATGGTCATGATGGTAAAAGATTATGATTGAAGAATACTATCAATCCCATATGCTTATATATCATTTATGTTACTTTCAGGTAACTCCTGCTGTTATGACACCAATTATTGTCTACCAGGGTTCCAATATGGAGACCGCGGATACCATCTCTGTCTATGTGGAGAAGCAGAAGCTTTTGGACACGACGGATCTCCTGCTGGGATTGGAGTGCCTGCTCGCCGCATATTGGTTCTTCAATATACGCTACAATGAGAAAGTTTACAACTCCCTGATTTTGCTCGAACTGCTTTTTCTGAAGTTGTCCTATACAAGGCCAAGACCTACCGTTATCAGGACGGTGACAAAGTTACAGAAGCAGTAAGAGCTACTTCTCACTTACAGAAAAACATTCTTGAACCATGACGCTATATCATACTTATGTAAGGGTTTCATTAACTTTTCAAATAGGTGGCAATTCACCAAAGTAGCAGGCTATTATTATGGCATTTAACATTGAGTAATACAGACAACTAAGCAAAGTAGGTGGCTGCCCTGTTGAAAGTGGTCCCAAAAATTGTCGCCTTCTAATAAAACCCCTGTTATGAACATTCGGACACATATTAATGTGTATATTTTACCGCTTGTCCCCCCCCCCCCCAACTCCCCATCAAGTGTCATTGCCATTTTTGTTACCGGTTATACCCTACTCTCTGAGAGTTTTTGATTTTCGGTCTCAGAGGCCAGGGCACACTAGAAGGTTATGTACAAAAGCATTTCATGACAGTTATCCTCAACCCCCCCCCCCCACCCAACAACTCCCCAACCCAGTGTCATTGCCATTTTTGTTACCTGTGATACCCTACTCTCAGAGTTTTCGATTTTCGGTCACAGAGGCTACGGCACCACAGAAGGTTTTATGCAAATCTTCACTCCAACCCCCCCCCCCCCCAGGCTGGATCTGGTGTTGCTGTCAGTTTCTGTTACTGGTTACCCCTACTCTCTGAGAGTTTTCGATTTTTGGTCTCAGAGGCTAGGGCAAGCCCAGAAGGTTATGTACAAATCTCCACCCCCGGCCTCTGGTGTTGCTGTCAGTTTCCACCTCCACCCACCCCACCCCTGGCTGGATCTGGTGTTGTCAGTTTCTGTTACTGATTACCCCTACTCTCTGTGAGTTTTCGATTTTCGGTCTCAGGTTAGGCATCCCAGACGATTATGTACAACTCTCTCCCTCCCCTTCTCACCCTCCCCAACTCTCCCATCCAGTGTCAGTGCCATTTTTGTTACCTGATACGCCCTACTCTCTGAGAGTTTTCGACTTTCGTTCTCAGAGGCTAGGCACCCCAGAGGGTCATCTACAAAAGTATTCACACAAAAGTATTCCATGGCAAAGATCTGCCCCCCCCCCCCACACACACACCCGTTGTCATTAAGAAAATTATTCTATGGCAAATATCTGTTTACGAACACTGATCATGGATATGTAACCGGATTGTTAGTTTTTATTTCACTATTATCTGTTACCTTTATTTTTATTATTTTTTTCCATGGAGTAAGTTGTTAAATCGGCCCCATACATGTGCATCCATTTGTATTCAGGGTGAAGAATATAATGAAGGGTAACTTTTCATGAAACCTGTATCAACACATACGAGCAGAGTTTCAAAGCTGGTTTTAAGATACCCAATTAGTAGTTAGGGTGAGCAACTTATTTTACTTCATGGTCGGTACCTGGATTGCAGTGCTTGTATATTTAAGTCTTTGTGCTCTGAGGGTTAAGATTCATCTGTATATATATATATAGTTGTTTGATGTCTGTACTATGGGATGGGGTGAGGGTCACGGTCATATGCAACAGGACATGCTGAATTTGGGTTGGGTTGGGTTGCTTGTGAACTTTGTGCTTTGAGGGTATGAGAGTGGAAATTTGTGTGTGTATAGATTGTATGGTATCTGTGTCCGAGTTAGGCTGGGGTGCTTATGTATTTAGTAGTTTGAACTTTGTGCTTTAGTGGTCGGGGGTAAAGATTTGTGTGTATGTAAATAGTTTGCGTGATATCTGTGAGCGGGTGAAAGGTGGTGGCGTAAGTGACATGAACACAACGTGCTCATTTTAGGTTCAGGTGGGATGCTTGTATTTTAATTTGTTTGAACTTTGTGCTTTAGTGGGCGGGGGTTAAGACGTGTGTGTGTATAAATAGTTGTACGATATCTGTAGGCGGGTGAAAGTTGGAGGCATAAGTGACATGAACATAACGTGCTCAATTTAGGTTGAGTTGGGATGCTTGTATTTTTAATCGTTTGAACTTTGTGCTTCCAGGGTTTGAGAGTGAACTATGATATCAGGGAGGGCTAACATGAAAAGACCAATGTAAATGTGCTTTTTGTGATTTCCCTAATAAAATATATCATACATATATTTTGTGTTAATGTTCTTATTGTGTAGCTCAACCAAGAGCCGTTACTGGGTGATACGAACAACACTAATTCTCACTGAAAAGGTGCAAATTAACACCTTTTGAAAGTGTAATTCTCACGAAATGGGTGTGTTTTAACACCCCTGGAAGATGGAATCGTCTCCAGAAGGTGTATTTTAGCACCTCTAGAAGGTTTAATCTTGGCCAAAAGGTGTAAATAAACACCCAAGAGGGTGTAATCTCGATCAAAAGGTGTAAATTAACACCAATGGAAGGTGTAATTCTTACTAATAAGGTGTGATTTAACACCCCTGGAAGATGGCATGATCACCAGAAGGTGTATTTTAGCACCCCTAGATGATTCAAATTTGCCCAAAAGGTGTGAATGAACACCCAAAGAAGGTGTAATTCTGTTGAAAAGGTGTACATTAACACCACTGAAAGGTTTAGTTGTGGTCAAAAGGTGTAAATAAATACCCATGGAATGCTGGGTTCCCAACAAAAATATGCTCATAAATTTGTCTGGAAGGTGCAAATTTTATTCAGAAGGTGTGAATGAACACCCATAAAAGATGTAATGTGAGCACAAAAGGTGTAACTTAACACCTTTTCGAGAAGGTGTAAATTTACACCTTTCGGTGAGGGTGTTAATTCACACCCAAAAGGGTGTTAGCCCTGAGACAAGCCATTTACACCCCGTAGAGGTGTAATTTACACCTTCTGGGCTAAGTGTGTATGGAGATTACACAGTAATATGCAGAATAATGTTTTAGTGAGTTTCCGTCCATTATGTTACAATGCAAATACCGGCAAGGGCAAATGAGAAGTTCGCTGCAAATATGTCTTTGCCGGAACGAATATCGTTTATATTTTTTAATGAAACACGCAATTGGAGCGATATTCAAGAGTCATTGCAAAGAGTTGGGAAAAATTGACGACGTCTGGTGACTAAACACAAAAAGCAACCATATGACTCTACAAGGCAGTTGGAAGGCTGTTTTGAGCATGGGACGTATATGTGTAAACTATCACTGGGGGGGGGATGGTTGGAATCACCGTTCTAATATAATGTTTCTGCAATACAAACAATTGCCAACGAATAATACTTCCGTTATTAATTAATATTTCAGGTGGCTTTTTAATTGTCGCCTCTCACGAGGGAAAGCGAAATTACCCCCTATATCGCTTGCTGGATAAAGAGTGGGCAAGAATGCTGACCGAGGGCAAAATATCCCAGGTGGGCAAAATTGTGTGCATACTCAGGAGCGAATCATCTGACTAGAAAAAAATATGATATTTGTTAAATGTTAGACAGGTAATTATCGGAAGAATCTATCCGCGTGCCCAAGTAATAGAAAACAAGAAATAAAATACGAGATGCATTTACAGTTCAGTAAAGTAGGAATTTAAGTAGCGTTACTGTTTGACAAACGACCAGCTCAATACCATAAACGTGACAATTTTCAGAAACTTGATTTCTATATTAATCCGAAACTGGTACTGAAAGCAATACCATGCAAGGATATCACAAATTATGTTGTCTTCCTTTGTTGAAATTTACTACGAATTGGTTTAAACCAACTTCTTGCTTCCAAAGGAAGGATTTCGACACTTGAATAAGACCGTCATGCGACTCTAGTCACAATGGACCTTGTGTCAAAGATAATTGAACATCAATGTAAATTTCTTGATTAACCTATACATAACCTATATCCGGAACGACACAAAATTAACAGCTAACACTCCTTGACTTTGTACCTTATCATATATTGGAGTCATTTAAGACTAAATAATAACCTGGGTAAATTATTAACCGTAACATGGGTAAGCACATGGGTACATTCAAAATTCAAATCAGAGATTTTTTCAAAACGTTTCCCTCTGCGGATAAAATGAACAAAATATTTTCCTTCAAACCAGATTATTAGTAATATAGTTATTTATCACGCATATTTCGAAGGCAATCACATAAATAATAAAAATTGTGAAAATCTGACCGAAAACTTAAAACGATTAAAAAATACCTTCTGTGAAAATGACTTTACTGTGACATCAGAACAGTCATCTGGATTTTGTTACTTTCTGTTTTGGAGAGTAACTCAAGGGTATATTCGTTGTCCAGTTGAGTAACAATACACAACTGCCACAGAGAGGTTATCGGCAAAACTAATACGTTAGCCTTGCACATTCAGATGTTGAATATCCACCATAGAATTAAAAAAGAAATATGGAAAATGACAACCAGGAAGTAGCAATAAGGGAACATTCGAAGTGAACGTTTCGATAATCAATTTGATAATGTTAATGAAACTCCTACTTTGTTAAATAGTACAGTGAAACAGCTAACTCAACTTTCTTTCTTTACATAACTACTTGTATGCAGTCCGAATTTGAAAACGCCACTTTCGGGTTCTACCATCGAAGTAAAGACGAATTCCTAGAACCTTTTGAAGAAAAGAACTCGGCTGTGCGAGAGCTCGGTCTAAGGGTTATGAAATATTCTACAAAGGATTTTCCCAAGCCAGACTACACCAATCATGGGGAAATCATAACAGGTAAAAATATAGAGCCTGTGACTGAAAAGTTACGTTTTCAGCGTTGTTCTTTTTAATGCATAAAAATGCCTGAAATTAATATTTATTTCATGTCAGATAATTATTCCCTAATTTATTATGTATTTTTATTCCAAATATTACCGAAACAATCGACTAAGAATGCAATCTTATAACTGGCTGTGGCGTATTTTTATTCCAAATATTACCGGAAAGTCGACTAAAATGCATGGTCATGATTAGCTGTGGCGTCATCGGGGCGGCTATCTATGATTTTGTTTTACCACTGTGTGGTAGCTCTTCACCCTAATGTATACTGAGAGAAGTTTCAAAACTATATATTTATATTGTGCGTTTATGATCCTCCCCAAGGTCGGGTACGCCCTGAATAACCCAGGCCTGGTATGGTTAAACCTATCCACGGTACGATGCTAACTTACAGAAATCAGCACCAAGGAGAATTCTTGCCGTCTTATGCAACTGGATGTCAACCGCGACTTTTCCATATATTCTCAACTACTAAGGTCTATATATTTTCAAAGGATGCGAAAGTTTGTAAACGCCAATAGTTAAATGACATACAAACGATACCCACATGCTTTTTCGAGTTGCCGGATTTAAAGCACTATGCTCTGCTTTCTTTTATCGGGCTCCTGTGATGGGGCAAATGACATTTTGACGAAAGTAGATTGGCTGGCTCGGTATACTTCTCTCTAGTCTTCGCCTATCACTTGTCTCCAACTTTACCTTTCTGACGTCTTCCTTGGCAATGTCAACGATAGGAGTCAAGTTAGGCGCGAGGCACCTGGCTGAGACGGGTCACACAGCGCAGCAGCTAATCTGATTAATAATGACCTAGTCTGTAACATACACTAACAGATACGTGTTTCCCACAAAGTTTGAAGATTCAGAAAATTTCAGGATGTATCACTAGGCTGTTAGATTTAGTAGAACCAATAGATACATTAATTTCTTTAATTGTGTTCAAGAAGCTCAATCCTCTACCGACGCCGTTTTACTTCACTTTTAAATCTGTGCGTCAACAACACATGAGTACTTTTTTTCTGTACGAAAGACAGTTTTTGTGCAGAGTTAAAGAAATAAATGTCGGGGCTTACTGACGTATCCTACTACACGTATGTTCCATAATAAATCCTTTGGTGATAAATATCACACAGTACGTAGGAGGGTTCTTTGAAACTATATAGCTTACTTTTACGTAAAAAAGCAAATATTTCTAGTATATCTCAACATCATTCAGGTAAAATCTATTTGATTATTTCACTTATATCATTCCAGATGTTGACACGTTGTTACAGATGGCCAAAGCCTTTGTAATTGATGCTCGGCGCTGGTGTGACAGTACTATTATGGACGCTCTTGACGACTCCCGTACAGACAGCGATAAGAAAGCTCTGCTTGATGAAATGTTTGTAAGAATCAAAGATGTCGTTTTGCTAGATCCTATGGCATACGTGGAAAATGCAAGTTTTGCATTCCTGTTAATTCATAAGGAATAACAGGAGTCGATTACCGTGCAGTTGATACCTTACCTTGTACCAACTAAACGTGGATTAGTATATTTCTAGCACATAGTCTTCTGCATTTTCTATTTTTTGATAATTGTACGAACGACTGGAAGGGGTATTACATATTCGATTCATAATTTGGTGCAATGGCATAAATAACGCGTCCAAAATGCTTACGCGCTACAAATACGAGAAAGATAGTGACTGAGGCAATCATGTGAAAATATACAGGGAATTAATCCGGATCGTGTATCCGAAAGAAAACCGTGTAATGTTGAATTATAAGAATAATATGCAAATTCGAAAGGATGTAACATAGAAACTGTATTCTGTTACTCTGATCAATAAAGGACTGTTTTGGATATGAGGCATCAGGTAGCACACCACAGTTTATTACTACGAGATAGAAGAGATTTCCGCCAGAACAACTCAAAGGATGCAATAATAATCTGGGGGGCAATGCCACCCCCCTCCCTCCCCTCTCCCTCCACCACAAAAGATTCTACACTATCCCCGGAACGATAAAAGACTTGAGAGCTGACATTCCGTTACCTTGTAGTTTATCGTATTGGGGTCATTTTGAGCCTACTAGCATAACCCCTCAAGCAGAGGATCATGGATAAATTCAAAATGACGGGCATGTGGGGTACCAGAAAGCGATCATGATGTTTCCGTCAGTTTTCTTCAATTCCTGCGTTTGTGGGCAAAGAAAAAAAGTGGGCAAAGAACTATTTTATTTCACAGACTAATATTTTGTTAATTTATCATGCAACGATTGCGATGAAAACATCTATGAATTTAAACAAAAAACGACAAAAACGTTTCGTTTTATTTGTTTTTTGAAAAATTACGTCACTGTGACGTCATCAAAACGGTCATCTTGGATTATTTTTTACAGTTTCTAAAATATAATGACCGAAGGGTATAGTGGCGGCTAGTAGTAGGTAAAACTGATTTAAAGTCCCATTTCACCCGGATGTAGTGACGTCACGGGGAGGATTGAGGAGGAACTAGTGGCGCCATCTGTACACATTGGTGGCAAAAACACGCACTAGGGGGAGACAACTCGATCTGCATATTGGCGGCCTGTGGTGGTGGTGGTGGTGGTCAAAATGGCGACTGTGTGGTGGTGGTGGTGGTCAAAATGGCGGCTGTGTGGTGGTGGTGGTCAAAATGGCGGCCTGTGGTGGTGGTGGTGGTGGTCAAAATGGCGGCCTGTGGTGGTGGTCAAAATGGCGGCGCAAGGGAGCAAACGAGGCGGTGGGGAGGTCACGGGGAGAAAAACCCCTCACATTACCCTCAAAAAAATCTCTAAGCCATATAATAATAATAAACATAATCTATAGGTGTTGTACCATGTTAATAGGATCAGTCTAGCATCTGTACCACCCTAGGGTCGAGCGTTTATTGTCCCGTGTATCTCCGCAGAAAATCAACAAACAAAATGGCGGCTCCAGGATGGTGTGGGGACGCCCTTTCCACATCACGGCGTCGATCATAGCGCCATCTGCACACACTGACGCAAGGGAGACAACTCGTGTGGCCCAAGGATATGGAAATAGCCGTTTTGGAGCTAGGGGAGTTACTACTGGTCCAGTGGGGTCGAGTGATGTATCAATGTGAAGCCTATGTGAGGGGGCATCTGATGGGCTGGGTGTGGGGTTGAACTAGCGTCATTCTGCGCATGCGCGGTGGCCCAAGGGTATGAAAATAGCCGTGTTGGGAGCTAGGGGAGCTACTAATGGGCCGATGGGGTCGAGTGAGGTATCAAAGTGAAGCTTATGTGAAGGGGCACCTGGCTGGACTAATGGGGTTGAACTAGCGTCATTCTATGCATGCGCGGTGGCCCAAGGGTATGAAAATAGCCGTGTTGGAGCTAGGGGAGCCCCTATTGGTCCAGTGGGGTCATATGAGGTATCAAATTAAGGTGAAGCTTATGTGAAGGGCCATCTGATGGGCTGGGTGTGGGGTTGAAATATCGGCATTCTGCGCATGCGCGGTGGCCCAAGGGTATGGAAATAGCCGTTTTGGAGCTAGGGGAGTTACTAATGGGCCGATGGGGTCGAGTGAGGTATCAAAGTGAAGCCTAGGTGAAGGGGCGTCCAGTCATGGGTGGGTGCATGTAAAATGTTTCCTGAAAAAAAACGGAAAACGGACTTTACCCCTAAAATAGGGGAAAACCCCTATCACCTCTAGCCAAAAGCATTAATATTGGTCCCCAGGCTTAATGGGACCTGCCTATCAAGTCAATGGGGTGATGTGAATAACAACAAGTTCAGCAATGTTCATACAGTTTATTAACCCCAATGTTACATCATGCCCAGGCTGGGGGAGCCGCCCTGGGTATGTTTAGTATGTTCACAGCAAAACAAATTGAAATATCAAACACCATGTTTTATTATTTAACGCACCATCACATTAGGTACAAGTGTTTACTGAGCTCAAGTCAATGATCAGCATGTAGACATAGAGAGTATGTACGGCATGTTATGGTATTCATCAGTGCACGAGTGACGCATTCAACCGATGGCTGTGGTGAATCACCTTGGTAAGGAAAAATGTAACATTGGTCACCCTCTTCACTGTCCACTTGGTGTTGGGTCGTTGTTGTTGGGCCCATCCCAAGACATCCAATTGTTCCACTTGGTCCAGCATCATCTCTAGTGACCTCCGGTTAATGATGGTAAACGGTTGGTCGTACACTGGGTGGATGGCACTGGAATAGAAATAGCGCAATTCATCCGTCATCTTATGGCATAAGATGTACCCAAATGCTACATTTAATGTGAAGGCCGTAGGTTGGTCATTGAAGATGGTTTCCACGTAGCTGCGTAGACGGGTGAGCTTGGTCAGTGGGAAATTGTAGATATCTTGAATAGGGCGATGACGGTGGAAACAGTGCCGTGTCATGGTCCAATGGCGCCGAGAGATGTCACTCTCTGGATGATATTCGGGTAAGAGATCGCTAGGAACATTTATGGGCTCGTCCAGAAAATGTTCGATGTATGACGTATGACTCGAAACCGTAACGGTGGGGTCCGGCTGGAAATCCAGGCTCTTCCCAACTGTTGGTATAGGCGGGCTCTCCGTCATCGCATCACCAGTGGTGTTCGTCTCCCCGGGCTTATCTTCACTGGGTCTGACCTTCCGCGGCTCCTCTTCAGTAGGAAGTTGTCGCCAAAACCGTGGAGACGGGGCATGAATCAACCGTTGGTGTCGCAGCAACTGACTGCTTCGTTTGAAGAGTTGACCACAGTCCTTACATTGTTCCGTCGCGCCCTCGTGGAATGAACGTTCGTGGCGCAGTACCTTATCCTCCCGATTAAATGACCGTGCGCAGGTTATACAAGTATACCGTGCATCGTTGTGGGTGGAGGCCTCGTGGCGTCGTAAATTATCTAGACGAGTAAACTGCTTCTGGCAAGTTGTGCAAGTGAACATCTTGGTGGTTGATAGAGTGTCTGATGAAATGGCAAGGCCGCTTCCCTTTTATAGCACGCTAGCTGGTAATCTATTTTTAGCACACTCTAGCCCAAGTCGAGGATCGAGACTGGTGTACTGGTGTACGACTGAGCCGCATTGCGCGCGCGCGCGCATGAAGACCCTTATACATACCCAATGCAGGCGCAGACGCGAAGTGCCCGGATGATAGACACGGACGTCACCGATCCGAAAAGACACGGACTTTACCGAAAAGACACGGACTTTACCGAAAAGACACGGACGTACCCGAAAAGACACGTACGTACACGAAAAGACACGAAGGTGAACGCCATTGTAGGAAACCCCCACAGACAGGTCAGTACATGCATTTCTATGTTGTTCACGCATAATAAAAGGATTGATCTGTAATCTGTGTTGTTGTTGTTGTTCTCTTTTTTGGACTAACCCATCAGAATAGTACGTATCACGGACTACACCCGACGCCTAGGCGCGCATGTGTGACCTGGTCTATAAAACACGTCTCTCTGGATCGCACACCTTCATTTCTACGGTTGCAGAGCCATGACGGAGATCCAGCCCTATGCAACTCGCATTTTACAGCATGCCACCGCGGTGAATTCATTCACGGGTTACCGAGCAGTGGTCCGGTCCATGTTTGCAGATGGCGACGACAACGAGGGACGACGCCAGATCCTGAACGAGTTCACAGAAGCGGTCCTCCACAGAGTGCACTCGATGGACAGGCGTGCCATCACTCACCACTACTGGACTATGACAGCCATCCTTGATGCTCGCGCTATGGACCAGGAGCGCTCACGCCGGAATCAGCGCCGGCTGGTTGGCCTCACAATAGTCTGTGCCCTATTGACCCTGGCGCTGTGGTATTGACAGTGGGACTATAAATACGAGGGTCAGACAGAGTGTGTGTCATTCAACGATCGTGATTGGACCAAGCATGTCACCCATCCTACGAGCCATCCTGCCCCTTACACCCCGGGTGGGGTTACACGTCTATGAAGATAAAGTCACCCTGGTGGAAGACCGTGGAATTGCTGGTCGCCCGCCGAGACCGTATCGAATACGGTTACGCTACCTCGTGACGGCTGGACCAAATTTAAACGGGTGTTGAGCGGCGAGCTCGATGGACACGTCATCCACATAGACAATGCCATCTACGTATACCGTGGACCTTTCTTCCCACGTCTGGGCCGCTACCAAGATGCTACGCGAGGCTTCACCCTAAACCCCGATCTGTGGACAGCCTTCGAGAAAGTGGTTCCTGTTGTGGACCAGCTGTTTACACCGGACGAGCGGTCATCAGACGAGTTGGAGTGGGCTCGTGCCCTGAGAGAATCGGCGGCAGAACCCAATGAACAACTGTCTAGCCATGAACCCGACGTCGATGCCATTGATTACCCGGCTACACTCAACCAGCCCAGTGATATGACCACCTGATCCTTTTGATCTCACGGGGTTCTCCCTATAAATACGAGAAACAGTCAAATCTGGTACCATTCACGTACTGACCATGGCGGAGCATATGATACTGGCGTATCTCAGCTTGACCCCCGAGGTTTTCCTGCACGTGTATGCGGATACGGTCGATAACATGGAGGAGGGGGGAAACATCTGTGATGCGGACCCTACACAACCGTGCCCGGCTCACATTCGTCTGTCCCGAGAGGGCTGGACCAAATTCAAACGGGTGTTGTCTGGTGAACTGGACGGCGACCTCATCCACTTGTGTCACGATGTGTACATCCGACGCGGCCCTTTCTTTGGTCAATTGGCTCGGCTAGATGGGGGTACAGTGCATTTTACCCTTCACCCTGATCGATGGTCTGCATTGGAAGATGCCGTGGTAGATGTGGATGAAGTGCTTATCAAGCGGTCATCAGACGAGTTGGACTGGTCATTTACCATGGACACTGTGAAAGCCAATGAAGAAAATCAGAAAGAAACTCCGGCCCAAGATATACCCGTTATAAATAAACGATAGAGCCAGGGTGCATCATCATTGTGTCACCATGAAGCGCTGGGAGAAGGTGCTGGATAACTTATACTACAGTCCCGACAGTCCGGCGGCCTATAGTGCATTGTCGGCTCTCTATCGAGCGGCCAAACCCCAGGGGATACAACGTGCCCAAGTCCGAGATTGGTTAAGAAGACAAGACGCCTATACCTTACATCGAGCTGTCCGTCGCCATTTTCTACGGAACCGGGTCATCGTGGGAGGAATAGATGCCCAGTGGCAAGCGGATTTGGTCGATATGAGCGCCTTTGCCAAACACAACGATGAGAATCGGTATATCTTGGCGTGCATCGATGTCCTATCCAAGTATGCGTGGGTGGTACCCATCCGGACGAAAACGGGGGCGAATCTCATAGCGGCGTTCAAAGACATCTTCAAGACCGGGCGCAAACCTTTATATTTGCAAACCGACGAAGGCACGGAATTCCTCAACAGACCGTTCCAAGCCTTTCTCAAGAAACAGAAGGTATTTTTCTTCCATACGTACAACGAGACCAAGGCTTCCGTGGTGGAAAGGTTCAACAGGACATTCAAAGGCCGCATGTATAAATATTTCATCTATAAGAATACAAGGCGGTACATCGATGTTTCCTCCCAAAACTGGTGAGAGAGGTTACAATCGAGCCTATCGGTTTGAGTATAGAGAGAGCCCCCATTACCGTGACCCAACGCAATGAAGCCCAAGTCCGGCGTGTCTTGTACCCCAGGCCATCGCAGCGAACGACGAAGGCGGTGTACAAGGTCGTGGACCCTGTACGGATCAGTAAAGTCAAGGGCAAGTTCGAGAAAAGTTACTTGCCCAACTGGAGCGATGAGCACTTCCTGATTAAACGGCGCCTACCCCGACAGCGGCGAGTCTATGAACTCGAAGATCTCCAAGGGGAAACGTTGCTGGGGACGTTTTACGACACGGAATTACAGCCTGTTGTAAAAAC
>JAVTVY010050951.1:0-28006 GCA_036873755.1 Hanleya hanleyi
CTTTCATATTACAATGTATTTACATTGCAACAAGTTTCAAGTATAGAGCATCAGAGCCATCGCTGGTGCACCCTGTACCGTATAGCCCATAGGGCATAGGGTACACCAGGATGCGAGTGCAGCAGGTATGGGTGTCCGCAGGGGTCAAAGGTCAATCGTCCTCAAAATCCCCTTTATCGCTCGTTAAGGCGCTGAGACGGGCGTTAAGGCGTGAAGATAGGGCGTTAAGGCGTTGAGACGGGCGTTAAGGCGTAACGTCGGGCGTTGACAGCGTCACTGCATTTCGATGTATTGGTGGCAATTCCATGAAAATCAGACCTTCTGAGCTAGTTCACCAGGGCGTTGAAGCGTTGGGCAAGCTGGGGTTGATAGGCCTTATTCTTCAAATTCTACTCATAAATGCTGAAAGAACAAATTTGCCGACGACAGCACTTCAATATACAGGTAATGGAGTTTGGAGACATTTTTCATGATGGGACTTTGACCTGCCCCAACCCCCACCACCGGCGAGCCAAATGCTACGCATGGGTGTGACAGTGAGAAAAATAACTCTATTGTTAATGCGTTCTCCCGTGTGGATGATGTCGAAGGTCGTTGGGATGGTATTTCGATTCGTCCAGGTTTTCTGTTATCGAATTACATATATGAAACTTTCCATATTGTATGTCTCTCAAGGGGTAACCTGCATACAAGATGGCGGACAAAATTTCTGTACACCCATCCTTAATGTTTTGACATTAAAAGAAAATTGGCTAAAAATACAATGCTTAAATTTTGACACCAACTACGTAAGATAAGTGGCTCAGCAAAACACCCTAACACTAAAATTACAACAATTTTTAACGAACAAATGAAGCCAAGTGAAAATGAACTTCGGACGGTACAAGATAAAAATATCAAAGAAATGAAAATGTGTCATGAAAACCGAATTCTCTGAAAGAAATAGAAATAAAGAAAGGTTAAACAAGAATAACACAAAAGATACAGGTGACAGAAATACAGGATACCCGAGGTCAAATATCGGCTATAATGTGAAAAAACAACCGCCATGATGTCTTCTCAGATTGAGACTGCGTTGTTGTCAATTTTCAAGTACACATAAAATAAATAAATATGTCTTCCATACCTATCACAACCTGCTCCCACACAAAAACTCCACTTCAACTCGTGTAATGAGGGAGCATCATGATAGTGGCTGTAGTATAAATATTGAAATCATCACGTTTGCACAACGCAGAAATTCACGTCCATGCTCAAAAGTGCCCGCCTTCTTCTGAGGGCTCCAGAAAACCGCTTCTCCTTATATTCATACGCGGAAGGAAATAAATGCCATGGACTGTTGTTGCAAACATTATAGCTTGACATTACATTAACATGACCATAAAAATAATTGCAGAATTATAATCATCTTAATGTTCTTGAAAAATATCTCATCCGTTTCGGACTATTTTAGTGCGCGGACCATTCGTGGGTAAAGACAGTCTGTGATGCGGTTACGAGAAAACAACAAGAAGGTCAGGATCATGGGATGAGTACGAGCTCCTGTATTTGGAAGAAAACACTGCACTTATATAGATGAAAAGGGTGAGTATTATGTTTTGCTGAAGTGTAAACCTCAAAATTGAACATATACGTTAAAATGTGTGAAGGAAGTTTGAATTTCATTGTTGGATCCAGATTGTTTACGTTTGGACTGTAGGCCATGTGGTGGCCATTGTTATTGAAAGTAGGCAAATCCATCTAAGGTAAGTGAGTGTTTACCTCTAAAACAACCGTTGTTTTAACTCCTTGGTTTCTATGAACGCTTTTCACGTGCAAGAGTACAACTGTGACCACCTGTGAAAGTGAAGATTTATTCCTTACCAGACCCTCTTCATGTGAAGTTCTAAATATTTGGAGTGAATGAAATCGGAGCAAATCATGGAAAGCAGAAGGAAGAGGAAAACATTTGGTTGCCCAACTGGCAGACATACATTCAGGAACAGTCAGATTGAGAAGCGTAGAAGGATTGAACAAAGAAAGAAACAACGGGCATCATTGAAGAATTCTTTCTACACTGCTGTGCCAACTGATTCCCTGAAGTTTCGCATCAAGAAAGTGGCAGAACCGGACACAGGGAATCGTGAGGGTTATAGAATAGTCTACTTGGAAGCTATAAATGAACTGTTACACACAGTGAGCCGCCATGTAGGAACATGTCACAAAGCACAAGATAGGATTTCAGGTCTGTTACATGTACATCAGCCCCATAAAACACACAACAAAACCATTTGACTTATTTGTTTGTCAGGTGCCATTTACTACATTCACACTCATGTAGTCCTATATGTAGGAATGCCAAATTGCCAAGCTATTCCATAGCGCTCAATAGAAACCTATGATTGCAATGATACTGCTATATGCAATTATACATCGGAAATAAACAGTCACACACATTATACATAATTTATCATGATGATAAGGCCCACATTTGGACCATTTGATCTTGGAATAACAATAAATTTATGAAAGACAATGAAACAAAAAAAGAAATGATCAACAAAGAATAGAATAGTTCCTCAACCAACACCCCTAATGATATTAGGCACCCTCCCCCCATCTAATTTATTTTATATTATTTGACCATATTTATACAGGGTAGCCTGTTTGCTGAAGAATATCCCTCAAACTACAATAGTCAAACAGTAATCAGAGTTTATCATTATGATCACATGGATGATCCAAATTTTATCTTGTACATGGATGATCGATGTATACTGGCCATGTTCAACCAGTATGGCTTATGCAATTCTGCCCAAAGAGATGTGTTTGACTGCTAAATATGGTTTCCTTATTTCACATCCTGTAGTTATGACATACAGGTACATGTATAACAAACATTTTGAATCCATACATACATGTATGTAGAACACATTTTCCTTCAAGTATTATACAAAAATACACATGTATAACAGAAATCCATTTCCTTTATCCACGTTACCCCTATTTCCTTTACATCACAGTGAAGTTTGTTTAATATTACAAAATGATAGTGTTAAGTGGTAAACTATCAAAACAACAAAAACAAATCTGTTATGATTTATATTAAAATAATTTTAGGCAACCAAGACACGTTGAAGTTGACAGGAGTCACAAAGAATAGTGGACTGGCTTCAACATTAACTGTGTATTGCCTTGGGTGTGCCCAGCGCTTCAAAATTGAAACTTCTCCGAAGATAGAAATTCAAGGCAAAATTCATTATGACATAAATGTGAGAGCTGTCTGGGGACAAATGACATCTGGTGGTGGTTTTGCCAAATTAACTGAGTCTCTGAATACAATGGGCATATCAGCGCTGTCTGGCACGACATTTACACAGCTGGAGACAGACATTGGCAAGTGTTGGGAAGAGGAGTTACATGTACAATTGCTGGCCGCTGCAGAAGAAGAGAAGAAATATGTCATTCAGAGCAATTCGTACCACGAGGGTATACCGGCCATATCAGTCATATGTGACGGAGGGTGGTGTAAGCGTTCCCACAAGCACACTTACAACGCTTTAGGTGGAGTGGGTGTTGTTCTAGGTCTACACACCAAACGCATCCTAGATATTGGTGTGCGAAATAAAATTGTGCAGTCTGTACACGAGCTGAAACGCTAGGTGAGAAAGTACGACAACATGAGTGCCATAAAAATTGGGATGACAGTTCTCAGTCAATGGAGACTGACATTATGCTGACTGCCTTTAATGAATGTGAGCAGAAGTATGGGATAAGGTATACAAAACTTATAGCCGATGGGGATAGTTCTACATTTACAACGCTTGTTGCTGAAGGCCCTGTCTGGTGTAGAGAACTCCAAACGCTGGAATGTGCCAACCATGTGGCTAAATGTGTTCGTTCGAGCCTGGAGAAACTGGTCGATCAAAATCCACAGTATAAAGGAATGAACAGATTGACGAAATCAACCAGAGTACGACTGTCCACCATTGCCCGATGTGTAATTATCATGCGTGCAAAAGAGAACAACCGTGTTGAAGCTGTCCAACGCCTGAAACATGACATACGCAACATCTTCAACCATGTGTTCGGTCAACATGACCAGTGCAACACGGACGTCTGTTCAGTGAAACAAACACTGCTATCATCCAACAGCCAGCTATCTCCACAACCAAGTACCAGCAACTACAATTTCGCGGAAGAAATCTTCAACATTCAAGAGTCCTCATCCAATGTGCAAAGTTAATCTGGTATGGCATTTTGGTCGGAGTGGACTCCCAAAAGAAGGAGGAAGTGCAGGCTAGGAGAAGAAAACGCAAGATGCAACGTGACTCCCGAAACTCTAGCAAAAAAGCCAAGATGTCCTATGGTACAGATGTGGCAGAGGCATGTGATGATGTAAATAATCCTCAGTTAAAAGAGAAGTGCGATGCATTTTACAAGGATAAAGTGTGTCTTCCTCCCTCTCAGTGCCGTTGCCTGGAGGAAAGGACACAGCAACAGGTGTTATGCCCAGAATGGCACACTGCCCGAAAACTGCGCCTCACAGCCTCAAAGTTTGGAACTATCATGACCAAAAAACCTAACACAAAACTAAAACGCACTGTAAAAAACATGCTCTACATCACCTTCAACGGGACATCAGCAACTATGTTTGGCCTCCGACAAGAGAGGGCAACAATCCAGGAATATGACCTCCGAAGGTGCTCTCCTGTTTCCAATGTCAAAGTCGAACACTGTGGGATATTTTTCAATCCTCAGTACCCATATTTGGGAGCTTCACCAGATGGTGTTGTTTACATAGATGACAAAGTGGCTGGAATTCTGGAGGTGAAGAATGTATTAAAAGACAAACCAATTACATTGGTAGAAGCCTCCAAAAGCAGCTCCTTCTGTCTCCATAACACTTGATAAACTACACTTGAAAGAAAGCCACCAGTATTACTTCCAGTGTCAAGGCCAACTGCAGGTGACACAATTCCCATGGCTGGATTTTGTTTTGCGAACTGTTGAACCATATGAGCTGCACACAGAGAAAATTTTCCCTGACAAAAACCTCTGGGAACATCAAATGTTACCAGAACTACAGAACTTTTACTTCAAAGCTCTACTACCCGAGCTTGCTGAACCAAGGCATGGCAAAGTTCCAGGCATAAGAGAGCCAGGCCCCAAATGGGTATGTATGTATCTGCATGTAATGCCCCTGATTCAGCAGAATGGATATTCTTCGCAGACACATGTATACATACTTCTTGATTCTTTTTTACATGTATATGTATAATACTCATGAATATTCCTTTCCTCTTATTTTACATGCATGCCACATATATATACATGTATACGACATTCATTTAATCTATATAACTAATTTTCCATGTCACTCCTACATTTACAGAATGATGAAGCCAAAATCACAGACAGTTTGACAGCTCTAACTTGTGTACCGCCACCCCCAACAGAAAACAGACCGCCACCGCAAACAGAAAACAGACCCCAAACAGAAAACAGACCCAGAAGGAGCTGCAGGTATGAGTCTCCACATCGAAACACCAGTCTTCAATGTGCATGATTTGCATGATATTGAACTGTTCATTCATGAAATGCCTTTTTTCCGATGTTTATATTATGCATTATACATGTACATTATGAAGGTTCGCAAACATGCCATAACTACAATGCAAGAAATGGTTATAAAACAGAGAAAAGCAACATAAAGATTCTCCATTGTCTGTTATTTCATGTAGGTCTACAGCTGTGAAGTTTGTAAGGAAACGCATCAAACATGTTTGGATCTCTAAACAAAAAAAAGAAGTGGTTCCCTGGTGAGTAATACTCTGTTAACTATTTTCCCTCAATCGCTCATTGGACATTGGGGGCATATAAGCCCTGTCAAAATCGGAGTATGCCATTATAGTATATATTTACATGTATAAGGTGGCACATCAAGGGAGATAATTTAAATCACATCAGGGGACAAAACTCTTGAAAAACACCATCCACAGATATATCCATAGGCATAGATTTACTAACAACACCAAACATCAGAAATATCCTCAATTGTGTGCTATTACTACTATAATACCATTGGTTAATTGAGACAAAAGCCTGCTAATCATAGTGTGAATATATAACCTTAAATCTATTGTATGGAGCAGGTCCTTTGTATTGAAACTTGCCTTACAGACAGAGCTCTTCGTCTTGTGAGTGGCACAGATGGATGCCCTGATGCTGAGCATGAGGTCCAGTATGATGGTGATAGCAATAAGTACATGGTGGATCATCTCATGGAATATTATCAGAAAAGGAAGTTTGCTTCATATGATTTGTGTAAGTAATACATGTGGTATTCAGTTCTTCAGTTTATAGATGATTAAAACTAATTATTTTATGTCATGTATATCCCCAAACACTTGGTTATGTATTTTTATCAAGAAGCACTGGAGTGTGATGTTCTCATGTGTATGGGATTTGAGTATAATCATTTGTACATGTAATGTTATACATGTATAATGTTACACTGGTGCACCTGCAATTCAGTTGAAGGGGTTAACTTTTCCTCATGAATAATCAGCAACATCTCAAATCATTAATATTCATTACATTCCCTCTCTTTCAAGTAGATCCTTGCCAAAATGGTGGACTCTGACATGGCAGCTTCTCTTCATTTCCTGTTTCATATTTCTTATTTTTCACTTCCTTCAACCAGTATTTGTATATAGACTCCCTTGTTTGATGATGTTCATAGTTGTACAGATATTCTAGAGTAATTTGCAGCACATTTCTGTCATCCTCCAGTGATATTATTGCACCAGGATATTTGTTAACTTTATAGCTAGTGTTGTCACTTATAAATTACAACTATAAGTTTTCTTATAATCCTGTTTACATTCTGTGAAAATTTCATAGCTCTCCTCTTTTGCATTCTGAAGATATTAAAACACTTATGAAATAGGTGTATATGCATGGTGAGTCACTCATCTCCTTGGGTTACCTCTTAAGACCTATCATATTTTATTTTCGATGGATTTATGGGGAAAACGACGGTTTACATCATATAATTCTCAAACATGTTTCGTAAAAATCGGTTCCGATTGGTAGGATATCATTGTTTCAAGTCGAGTAGATTGAAATGCACAAAAATTGAAACAACACCCTATTTGGAAGACAACACGCAATAAGGTGGAGAGAAGAGATGACAGAGTACTGACAAGACGCCATATTTTCGCATATCAATATTCTCACAGCATATCCAAACATGACCCCTGTAATAATTTGTATCTCAGCCACCCATATATTGTAGATGTTTACGTGGACATCTTTATTGACAGGACAACACGGCTCCTAGCATCGGTGTCAACGGTTTGAGAATCATTTATCCACCAGCAATGACGGAATAGCTTAATAACCTAACCCTAATCCTAACACGACGCCTGAGTACTGACAAGATGTCATATGATCCCCAAATATACTGAATGCATATTTCCAAAACATCAGACGAACCAAAAGCGATCCCTGTGATGAGCAGTACTAGATACACATGTTTCAGGGCGATGATGTAATAGCCCTATCAATTCACTTGTTAGAAAATGAAAAACTATGCGACTGCCAGATGATAAAAAGCGGGAGGGGTATTGAATGAAATTTCGTATTCAGAACAAATACATGCAAGGTCGGACGTCGATCAGCGCTTCATTCTTCACCATATTTACAGTTTACGAACTACATTGACAATGATTTGAACAGAGGGCTTGGCGGACGAAACATCCACTAGCAGAATCTCGCCGTATACAGGTAAGGGGTCACGTTCAATCAATCGAACGAGAGGATTTCTCGATTAACGAGTAAAACCGATAAATATATCGTCTCGAAGAGTCTCGGTTTATCTCTATCGATTGTTTTCCAGGTTTTCTCCCGAATCCCGATAACATAATCGAGATGTCTTCAAATGAATGTTTGAACCATTCGGAATGCGTCTGCTCGTCATCAATATACTTTTCTGTGGCGAAATTAATCTCGGCGAGTACATATGCATCTAAACACGGATAATATATTAGATTAAACATGAATCTTGTTTTGTTATTTTGTTATTTCGTGTAGAGATCTGTAGTCGAAAAAACTTGCAAAATTTCTCTACCTGTTATCTTCATAGATCTTTATTGAAATGAATATTTGATAGAATCTTCACTTGAACATTATAGTACCAAGTCCGTCAGAGTGGACCGGTAATTTACTGGAAACCGAATGATAGTAAAATTATATGTAATCGTTGGTCTAAAGCGAGATTGCACTCTGGATTGAGCGATAATTAATTTTATGAATAATGTTATTTGGTAAAATTTCTGAACACATGTAATCAGCAATAAAGTATAAATTATCAAGCCCAACAAAGGTATTGTTTTCTTCTTTTTTTAGCCCCTGTTGTTTCAAGCTGAAGATTGTTCAGACCGACTGCGGTGAACGTCTTCCACGCAAGATTATATCAGAAAACAAATGTGTTGATATAATCTCCTTATTTGAACCATGAATAATACAAAATTATGAAACAAATTATGAACACGGGTTAATACACCTGTCAAACATTTAACATATTAACCTTCATTTCTCGGTTGAAACGATCCATGCTTGGTTCAAAAATTATTTTATAGAAAAAAATAACCAAGGAATGCTTCCATATCATTAATATTAAGTTCCCATCCAGATGTGTCATTTCTCCTGCGTCCGATACTAGCCAGATATAAAATCAATTATCGATGTGAGATAAGAACATTCAATTATATATTTATAATTTATATAGATAAATGAAAAGTATTCTTTCAAATGGATTCAGAAAATATCAGGACATGAATATATCAGATAAACGTCGAATAACATGGAAAATACCTCGTCAAAACAATCCGTTGTCGGGATTCGATTTTGGGCCAAAATATGCGTTCACGGCGTGAGCCCCGAAAATATGGTACCCACACAACACTCTGATCGCATATTGAGGAAGCAAGAAACGGTCAAATTAACGGCAACAAAACACAGACATAAAGAAACAGAGACCCCCTTCGTGATTACCGATTAATTTAATACCCATCTCGAAATCCAGGACGTTTCGATCGAGATAGGACTGGGAGCAAACCAAGAGACATCACCAGGAGTCTCGATTCTGTCTTCCCAGTTTCAGCCGAGAAATGTCTCGATCCATCTCGAAGGCATCGAGAAAGTGCCTCGATTAATTGGACGTGACCCCTAACAAACGCAACAATATCCCTACCGGGCCATGGGGGGGGGGGGGTGGTTATGCCCCATTTTCAGCTATCTAAGCCTATTTGCATAACCCTTGAGCAGAGGATCATGGGTAAATGTTAAATGGCTGCCCTGTCAGGTACCAGAAAAGTGATGTTTTCGTCATTTTTAACAATTACTGCTTTTCCGCGATGAAAAGTGGGCAGGAACTGTTTTATTTCACGTTAGATTAATATATAGTAATTTATCATGTAACTATTGCGGAGAAATTACACGAATGAAAAAAATTCGAACAATCCGTCAACAATTTTTTTTGTTGAAAATGATGACACTGTGACGTCATCAAAACCGCCATCTTGTTTGTTGTTTTAACTTTTTTTGTAGGAGCTTGACCCAAGGGTATCATTTGGTAAGTTTCAGCCCTCTAGGTCTAGAGGTGAGAAAAATAATTAGGGGGCATTCGGCAACCCAGGCCTGGGCAGGTCCCAAACGGCCAGACTAGAGTGGGCTACAAAGGTGATGGAAAAACGATACCGGAGTACTGAAAAAAGGTCGTGAGTCCAGAAGTGACCCCTGTGATGATTTGTATTTTATTGTTATGTTCAAGTTTACATATTGAATGACATGACCACACGGCCCCTAGCATCGGCTTAAGCGGTTTCAGATACAAATATTTCAGGGCGATGATGAAATATACCCATCAAGTCATCTGTTGAAAACTGATGAACAATGTGACTGCCAGATAGTCAAAAAACCCGGCCTAAACAAGGGAATACTTTTTAAAAGCAAGTTCATGTTCAGAACAAATACCTGCGAGGTCCGACGCCGACCAAACACTTCATTCTCCACCATGTTTACAAGTTACAAAACTGCAGACACAATGATTTGTATAGAGGGTAAGTCTCGGGGACGAAAACGAGATATCAACATAAAAAACCTCTCTTCTAACAAAACTCAAGCTGTCACTAAGATATGATCTCTTATCATTTCCTATCACCGTCCTCTGTTTTGGATGATTTCCTTACTATGGATTTCTTTTTTGTGTGTGTATCATATCCGAGTGTGCCCAATGCTAACAATAAATAAAAAATTTTAACAGAACACTCTGAAATAAATGACGAACAAGTCCTTCTTGGAAGTGAAATGTTAAATGTTAAAGAATTGGAGTTGTATCCAGCAAGAGCATACACTTGAACGGCATGTGGATAGCAAGTATCACATGACATCACAAGGAGGTATCACATGATTATCATATGACATACTTGTGCTGATTCACATGTGATGATAAATTATGACATTGGCTACTTTCGTCATCCTCTATGGTGAAGTGAAAACCTCCAATGGCAAAAGTTACAACTACAAAAGCCATGCATGTCAGATGTCATCAGCCTCAATGATTTTTGGCTTTGGCGGCCATTTTGCCTGTTTTTCCCTTAGGTTATCTCCCTTTCCTAGGTTAAGAGATAGGTATTTCCTTTAAAAGCCTTCTATCCGAGAATTCTGAACAGCAACCTCCATCCAATTTGATAGACATTGTGATTATTTGCAAAATAGAACACAAGAAAAACGCCAAGTAAAGTTTCCATCAAATGAAAGACCATTGCGAACAGTGTCGAAAAATATTTATTGTAATTTTTTACGATTTTATTACGCAGAGTAAAATGCAAATAAAGCAATCTGTTGCAATCATATCTAGGTCCAGTGACGTCACACTGCCTTAATACATATATCTCAAACTGTGTATGCACTTTCCGATGCTTGATTCAAGCTTAAGGTGTGTATACTTTGAGTTTCAACACAGACTCACTGTTCCAATGTGCATGTTTCACCAAAATCACTCATAAGTGTCAAGTCAAGTTGAATCTTGCATTTAATTCCCCAAATTTTGGTGAAACATGCACATTGAAACAGTGAGTCTGTGTTGAAACTCAAAGTATACACACCTTAAGCTTGAATCCAGCATTGGAAAGTGCATACACCGATTGAAATATAGGTATTAAGGCAATGTGACGTCATTGGACCTAGATATGATTGCAACAGACCACCATAGAATAGCATGCTTTATATGCAGATTTCTCTGTGTAATAAAATCGTAAAATATTACAATAAATATTTTTCGACACTGTTCGCAATGGTCTTTCGTTTGATGGAAACTTTACTTGAGGGTTTACGGTCACTTTAAATACTACATGTATTTATATGAATTTCTCATGAATATGCTTGAAAACTAGGTCTATTCCAAATGCATTCTGGGTTATCAAATTGAGTATGGGCCAGTCCACTTAATTTTGCCTACCTTGCGCAAAAAAAGCACACCAACCAATATTTGTGTTCTTTGTTTCTCCTCATATTACACAATTATGAATGATTTACCACCAGCAGACATCCTCAATGCAAAATTTGATGCGTATTTTTTGGTTTGTTTTATTTTTATTTTATTATTATTATGCGTTTTTGATTGCAGGGAAGAACATCCTGTGTCACGCACGTGAGCTCACATATGATTCCCATGAAGCGCCACTTTGCCTTTGTATTTGTTTTTTTTTGAATTTAAATCCGTCGGTGAACGGTGGAAACAACAAATCCGCAAACATTTCAGTTAGTGTGATCATCGCCAGAGAATGATTGCTGAATATAAAGTGAGGTGAGAATCTACCTGATGCCAGCTGCAGTTATACTTACTCTTAGCGATAGCATTTACCTTTAAAACACTTCCAAATGGTATTGCCATTAAAAGCTCTTGTGCATTTTGTAGTCGTTGACCTAATGTACAATGAAGGATACAAGCTGTTCACACTATTATTCTAAAATGATATTAGAATTTTCATTTCGCTAGTATTAGACGTCTCCGGACTCCGGAAAAAGTATGCACGTGGTGCATATTAGTGTTGACAATACGAGCGCTTGTTCAGTGTAAATTCGGTGCCTTAATGTACAGTGGCGAACAACCTGTTATTAAAAGTATGATATTAAAAGTCGAGATTATAACTTTAATTTTGTTTGTATTATACAGTGATCCAGACGCCTCAGGGTTTCGGGTAAGTATAAATGCGAACGCACATGGTACCTTTTCTACTCACGATTCATTGGCTTGAAGCTGGAGACGTGGCAGTCTCGTTGATTTTACTTGACCGGGCAGGTAGTATATTAGTCAAATTTAAGTGATAATGGGTGTTAATTATTGCAGGGATATTTCCTATCAGTGTCTACTGAAGAAAATATTTTTGTTCCAGAGAATCTCTCACTCATGGTTTTATACGGTAGATAATGATATTATATGCATTTCAGTTCGGATGTAATTTGTCAAACTCGGTTTGTGCAAAGAAGTATAAACTTTTTGAAAACTTTTTTCTGGAATTAAAAGCGCGACATTTATGTCAGGAGATTTTAATTTAGAAGAGTAGTTTGGATCGCGGATCTTTTCCTTATATTTTTTTTTCTTCAAGAAAATAGAAAGCCAGTTCAGACGCTTTTGTATTCCGAATTCCGAAAATGGCATGAACCTTGAAATAGGTGAACGAGGATAAACTTCGAGCATAATTATACGACCATATTAACTATCAAAGGCGAATAATTAACAGAAATCAATGCCCATTTGAACTGTACGTATCGATCTGTTTGATGCACAATTGGGAATAGTCCAATTCATTGACAGTAGTGCAAATGTGCTTTAGCATTCAGTATTAACTTGTCGGGCTGATGTCAGATTAAAGGGGAAGTACTATAGATATATTGAATCATTTAGCATATCTCGTTCTGGGATAACTGTATAACTGAATTAATACGAAAATGGGCTTATTGTGATGTTTGGGGCCCTTAAACCTTATTTCCCATAGTTTCATTCTGTCCAATTTACCGTATGAAGGAGATTGGTATACTTCTTGTGATCTATTCTGGAAAACTATGCGGGATAGACTTGTCTTTTTGTAAATATTAGAAATATAAGGTTGGAGGAATTAAGGTGGTAATGGGAAACATTCTTGAAGTTCATCCTCTAGACATTTATTAAGGCTGTCCTTATGTCGAACATGAATACAAGTGACTTTGGGGAGTACCATACAAATGATCTCCTGCCTCAGCATACTACACCGTAAAATCTAACCGCTAAATTCAACAACAATATTTTTGGCCGGTTCTACTCCAATCTGAAACCGCCAATAATACACGTAATTAGTTTTGTTGTTTAATATATTTGACCTGTTCTGGAAAATTCCTTCAGCGCATGGAAATGCACGTGGTCTTCTCCCTTAACGTTTGCGGATTCCGACAAAAACATTACTATCATATCTTGAGTATATTACATGATATGGCGCTAACGTATGAAACATAAATGCGGTATTCTACAATCGGTTATGGTATTCTAATCTAAAACGTAGTACCTGAAGCCAGTCTGCTAGGTGACCTCTGCAACATACGATTTAGAAAAAGAGAAAAATGACACATTTGCTTGAATGCGTTTTATCCCCAGAATTACCTCGCCTTTGCTATGAGACGTACGGATTTTCTCGTGGGTATTGTCTTGGCATACGTTTGCGCTGTTGGAGAGACAATAGGTTTGTGTATTTGTATATATCATACCAATCTTAATAAATCAATATGCCATCACTTTTCCACATTCTTTTTTAATATAATTTGTATGATTTAAAAGTCATATACAGTGACCCCATCTGGCGATTATATGGTGCTCCAAGAGATATATGTAATATAGTCATATACAGTGACCCCATCTCGTGATTATATGGTGCTCCAAGAGATCTATGTAATATAGTCCATATATCTGTGACCCCATCTGGTGATTATATGGTGCTCCAAGAGATATATGTAATATAGTCATATACAGTGACCCCATCTCGTGATTATATGGTGCTCCAAGAGATCTATGTAATACAGTCATATACAGTGACCCATCTGGCGATTATATGGTGCTTCAAGAGATATATGTAATATAGTCATATACAGTGATCCCATCTCGTGATTATATGGTGCTCCAAGAGATCTATGTAATATAGTCATATACAGTGACCCCATCTCGTCATTATATGGTGCTCCAAGAGATCTATGTAATATAGTCCATATATCTGTGACCCCATCTGGTGATTATATGGTGCTCCAAGAGATCTATGTAATATAGTCCATATATCTGTGACCCCATCTGGTGGTTATATGGTGCTCCAAGAGATCTATGTAATATAGTCATATATCTGTGACCTTCCATCTGGTGGTTATATGGTGCTCCAAGAGATCTATGTAATATATAGTCATATATCTGTGACCCCATCTGGTGGTTATATGGTGCTCCAAGAGATCTATGTAATATAGTCCATATATCTGTGACCCCATCTGGTGGTTATATGGTGCTCCAAGAGATCTATGTAATATAGTCCATATATCTGTGACCCCATCTGGTGGTTATATGGTGCTCCAAGAGATCTATGTAATATAGTCATATATATGTGACCCCATCTGGTGGTTATATGGTGCTCCAAGAGATCTATGTAATATAGTCATATATCTGTGACCCCATCTGGTGGTTATATGGTGCTCCAAGAGATCTATGTAATATAGTCCATATATCTGTGACCCCATCTGGTGGTTATATGGTGCTCCAAGAGATCTATGTAATATAGTCCATATATCTGTGACCCCATCTGGTGGTTATATGGTGCTCCAAGAGATCTATGTAATATAGTCATATATCTGTGACCCCATCTGGTGGTTATATGGTGCTCCAAGAGATCTATGTAATATAGTCATATATCTGTGACCCCATCTGGTGGTTATATGGTGCTCCAAGAGATCTATGTAATATAGTCATATATCTGTGACCCCATCTGGTGGTTATATGGTGCTCCAAGAGATATATGTAATATAGTCATATACAGTGACCCCATCTCGTGATTATATGGTGCTCCAAGAGATCTATGTAATATAGTCATATATCTGTGACCCCATCTGGCGATTATATGGTGCTCCAAGAGATATATGTAATATAGTCATATACAGTGACCCCATCTCGTGATTATATGGTGCTCCAAGAGATCTATGTAATATAGTCATATACAGTGACCCCATCTCGTGATTATATGGTGCTCCAAGAGATCTATGTAATATAGTCATATACAGTGACCCCATCTGGCGATTATATGGTGCTCCAAGAGATATATGTAATATAGTCATATACAGTGACCCCATCTCGTGATTATATGGTGCTCCAAGAGATCTATGTAATATAGTCCATATATCTGTGACCCCATCTGGTGATTATATGGTGCTCCAAGAGATATATGTAATATAGTCATATACAGTGACCCCATCTCGTGATTATATGGTGCTCCAAGAGATCTATGTAATACAGTCATATACAGTGACCCATCTGGCGATTATATGGTGCTTCAAGAGATATATGTAATATAGTCATATACAGTGACCCCATCTCGTGATTATATGGTGCTCCAAGAGATCTATGTAATATAGTCATATACAGTGACCCCATCTCGTGATTATATGGTGCTCCAAGAGATCTATGTAATATAGTCCATATATCTGTGACCCCATCTGGTGATTATATGGTGCTCCAAGAGATCTATGTAATATAGTCCATATATCTGTGACCCCATCTGGTGGTTATATGGTGCTCCAAGAGATCTATGTAATATAGTCATATATCTGTGACCCCATCTGGTGGTTATATGGTGCTCCAAGAGATCTATGTAATATATAGTCATATATCTGTGACCCCATCTGGTGGTTATATGGTGCTCCAAGAGATCTATGTAATATAGTCCATATATCTGTGACCCCATCTGGTGGTTATATGGTGCTCCAAGAGATCTATGTAATATAGTCATATATCTGTGACCCCATCTGGTGGTTATATGGTGCTCCAAGAGATCATATTATAGTCATATATAGTGACCCCATCTCGTGATTATATGGTGTCATATATCCCTCCAAGAGATCTATGTAATATAGTCCATATATCTGTGACCCCATCTGGTGGTTATATGGTGCTCCAAGAGATCTATGTAATATAGTCCATATATCTGTGACCCCATCTGGTGGTTATATGGTGCTCCAAGAGATCTATGTAATATAGTCATATATCTGTGACCCCATCTGGTGGTTATATGGTGCTCCAAGAGATCTATGTAATATAGTCATATATCTGTGACCCCATCTGGTGGTTATATGGTGCTCCAAGAGATCTATGTAATATAGTCATATATCTGTGACCCCATCTGGTGGTTATATGGTGCTCCAAGAGATATATGTAATATAGTCATATACAGTGACCCCATCTCGTGATTATATGGTGCTCCAAGAGATCTATGTAATACAGTCATATACAGTGACCCCATCTCGTGATTATATGGTGCTCCAAGAGATCTATGTAATATAGTCATATATCTGTGACCCCATCTGGCGATTATATGGTGCTCCAAGAGATCTATGTAATATAGTCATATACAGTGACCCCATCTGGCGATTATATGGTGCTCCAAGAGATCTATGTAATATAGTCATATACAGTGACCCCATCTCGTGATTATATGGTGCTCCAAGAGATCTATGTAATATAGTCATATACAGTGACCCCATCTGGCGATTATATGGTGCTCCAAGAGATATATGTAATATAGTCATATACAGTGACCCCATCTCGTGATTATATGGTGCTCCAAGAGATCTATGTAATATAGTCCATATATCTGTGACCCCATCTGGCGATTATATGGTGCTCCAAGAGATATATGTAATATAGTCATATACAGTGACCCCATCTCGTGATTATATGGTGCTCCAAGAGATCTATGTAATATAGTCATATACAGTGACCCCATCTGGCGATTATATGGTGCTCCAAGAGATATATGTAATATAGTCATATACAGTGACCCCATCTCGTGATTATATGGTGCTCCAAGAGATCTATGTAATATAGTCATATATCTGTGCTTTAACAAGCATCAGATCCAACATTTAATATTCAGCCGTCGTCCATAGAAGAATTTCCACGTCATTAATCAGTATATCTATTTCGTATGGCAATTAACAACGGTTTCATTAGGACTAATCGTATTGTGATCGAAGCGTGGGAACTTTATTAAATTCTGCATTCAGTTGTAGGTCAATAAGCTTAACATAAAATATTAATTAACATGTTAGATCTCGACATCTCAGGGGTTGTCCTTCTCTCTCTCTATCCACTATATGACACGCGCTAATACGACAGGAGGAACGCTGAGAAATAATTCATCAATTAACATATTTTCTCATACCCGGACTGAAATTATTGGAAAAGAAATGACCTAGTAGTACTGCCGTATTTGAGCGTTTTATTAGGAAAAAGGTGAACTTCTAACATGAGATCATCTTCGAGTTATCAATAGCGCCTGTTTTATAATCAGGATATAATCGTTTGATAAGTTGAAATCTCTTTTCGATACTGTATTATGTTCGATCAATGTATACATGTCTTGATCGGTCTGGTTCCGACAAACAATAATCGGCCTGGTCCTGACAAACAATAATTATCCTGGTCCTGACAAACAATAATTGGCCTGGTCCTGACAAACAACAATCGGGCTGGTCCTGACAAACAATAATCGGCCTGGTCTTGAGGAACAATGAATGGTCTGGTCTTGACAAAAAATAATCGGCTTGGTCCTGACAAACAATAATCGTCCTGGTCCTGACAAGCAATATGAATGGTCTGGTCTTGACAAAAAATAATCGGCCTGGTCCTGACAAACAACAATCGGCCTGGTCCTGACAAGCAATAATCGGCCTGGTCCTGATAAACAATCGGCCTCGTCCTGACAAACAATAAGAACGCTTAGTTTTAGTCACTTAGAGAAAATATGCTTGTAATATGGTCTAATGGACCTGTAATTTTGAGCTTGGATAACCCAATCTTCTTGGTAGAGGGCTAGGTACTGAATTCGTATTTGACGTTTGTATCCTAGTTACCGACTTTCAATTGATCTCCAGATGTAGGGGGTTTTCGAAATTTTTATACTCTCTTTTCTTAAAATGTGCTACTAATATCGTCTAATGAAAACGTACCTTCCAGCAAAAGGAAATTTCTTGGAAGAGGCATAGCTACTGAATGTCACATTTGACGAATGCGCCATGAATAAAGAACTTAAACTGATCTCCAGGCGAGTCTGTTCGAAATTTAGTTTTTGCCTTTGTCAGTGATAATTAAATATCAGCTGATGTTTCAGACTGGAACGATGAAGTGGGAACATTCGTGGCCAAAGTGTCCAGCATGTGGGAACAAGGGGATTTTGACGTATACGAGAAGGAAGTATTCGTTTGTGATCCAATACGCATAGCTCCACTTACTGACGCTACTGAAGAAGTCAAAGGTGAGCGACCACGTATAACTGTCTCTGTCATTACGGGAATCACCTGGCCAGTCAAAATTTTGATGATTGGCTGAATTAGACAAAATAGGGTCACGTAAAGAAGCAACAGCAACATACCACTGTGCCCTTCGTTTTTGTCAGATTAAGCCTATGTATAGTTCTACCATTATTGGACGTTATCGTTTTTAGCCCACCATCACCAGATGGTGGGCTGTTCAAATCACTTTTCTTCCGTGGTACATCGTCCGTCCGTCGTCAGTCCGTCCGCAAACAATTCTTGTTATCGCGGTTTCTCAGGTTTCCCTTGGGGTCTAGTTGTGCAAGATACCTTTTCTGGTGCGATTCGAAAATCCAATATGGCCACCAGGCAGCCATCTTGGATTTCCCCATGAAACTTTGTTATCGTGATTTCTCGGGAAGCACTGCATGGATCTTTCTCAAATTTGGTACACAGGTTCTCCTTGGGGTCTAGTTGTGTAAGATGCCTTTTTCGGTCCAATTCGAAAATCCAATTTGGCCAACAGGCGGCCATCTTAGATTTCCCCATGAAACTTTATCGTGATTTCTCAGGAACTACTGGATGGATCTTTCTCAAATGTGGTACACAGGTTCCCCTTGCGGTCCAGTTGTGCAAGATGCCTTTTTTGGTCCGATTCGAAAATCCAATATGGCCACCAAGCAGCCATCTCTGATTTCCCCATGAAACTTTATCGTGATTTCTCGGGAAGTACTACATGGGTCTTTCTCAAATTTGGTACACAGGTTTCCCTTGGGGTATAGTTGTGCAAGATACCTTTTTCGGTCCGATTCGAAAATCCAATATGGCCACCAGGCGGCCATCTTAGATTTCCCCATGAAACTTTGTTATCGTGATTTCTCAGGAACTACTGGATGGATCTTTCTCAGATGTGGTACACAGGTTCCCCTTGCGGTCCAGTTGTGCAAGATGCCTTTTTTAGTCCGATTCGAAAATCCAATATGGCCTCAGGGCAGCCATCTTGGATTTCCCCATGAAAATTTATTATCGTCATTTCTCGGGAAGTACTGCATGGATCTTTCTCAAATTTGGTACACAGGTTCCCCGTGGGGTTTAGTTGTGCACGATACCTTTTTTCGATCCGATTCGAAAATCCAGTATGGCCACCATGCGGACATCTTAGATTTCCCCATAGTCAGGGCTGTTAGGGATTTTTTGGTTCACATTCTTCCAAAAGCACCAAATTTGGCCCATGTGTCGCCCATACCATACTATTTCGATTTTTGACGGGCGCCAAGACGGGCGCCCCCTGGGGCCGCCATATTGGCGAATTCAATATGGTCGCCGCCCGAGTCAGAGGGCAATCGTAGTTAAATAACTAAAAGGGCTAGAAATATGAATAATAGCACTTTTTAGTGGTTTTGGGGGTCGGGGAATCTGATTGTGATCTTATTTCAACGATTTGAGGTCAAGGTCACCCTTCAAGGTCATCATAAAGGTCATTTTGGGGACAAATTCGCCTTTATCAGTGGTTTTGGGGCAGGATATATAAACTGCCTCATTCTACTTGTTTCCGGGTTGAGTAACTCGAATCGGGCCTTATTTTGGCGATTCAGGGCAATGTTTCATTTGAGAGTCGCGATAGAGATCATCCGAACCAGGGGTGAGTTGTAGGTAAAACACCAAAAGATCACAAATAATACCATAGGGGTTTGTGGCATTCGGAGAATGCGTTTCTGATCTTATTTTGAAGATTTGAGGTCAACCCATATCGGGGTCAAAGGTTAAAGATCAACAGTTACCACTAAGAACAATCGAACGAAGATTATTCAGGAACAAGTTTCATTAAAATACTTCGGAGATCTGCTGACAAAATGCTATAACTATGCTGTTATGCCGCTGTGTGTATTTAAATGTTCGAAATACAATACAAAGATCGCTTTAGAAACAATATACCAATGATTATTAATACCTATACCTTCTGGCTTGCGCTCTCAAGAAACTGTGAAGTCGGGTCGCACCCAATAAGGCTGTGGAAGAGGGGTAGTGCCATGGATTGTGACGGACCGAGATCGGAACAAATGGTATGGACTGGAATGTCACAATATTTTTTCCCAGTACCGAAGCCCACCAAGAGTTCCGATAGACCGAGGGTCTTCAAAGACCGGACATCGCTATCCATCGTGCGAAAATAGGCTGTTGTATGACCCTCCTCCGCGGCATGTACTAGATGCAGGAGGACCCTGGTGTCCGCCTCTGAATGGTTACACAGTTGAAGTATTGTGAGGTCACAACGCCTGCTGAAGAACAAGGACTCAAAACGGGTGCACAGGAGGAACTTTCCGCCCATGTCAGTCTTGAAGATCTGTGTGCTGATGAATGAGAACGGCTCCTTTTTGTTCTCATTTTTTTAAGAGGCCGCTGATCCATTTATAATAACGTGATTTTAGGGGTACCGGAAGAAGTATTGTGGCATTCCAGTCCAATCTATCTGTTCCGATCTTGGTCCGTCAAAGTCCTTGGCACTACCCCTCTTTCACAGCTTAACGGTGTGCAAGACGACAGTTTCTTGGATGTGACAAAAAGACCGCCTGGACAGTCTGTACAAGCATATCGGACCTCACCGACACACTAGTGGCTCTCACACACGATCCTGACACTCTCGAGCCCGTGCATATGGAGCTTATAGAACGCTTCATCGTACTAATGTACAGCAAGGTTAGTGGTGCAGCCGGTGTCAATGAGGCCAAGCATCACCTCTTCACCACTGCAACCAGATCGCTGGAAAACATCCCATCTCCCAAGCCGCGCTGTTGCAGCATTATTGCTGGCATCATAGAGCGCAGACCAGAAGGCATAGGTAGTAAAAGTAATCATTGGTATAGTGTTGCTAAAGCGGTCTTTGCGTTGTATTTTGAACATTTAAATGCACGTAGCAGCATAATTATAGCATTTTGTCAGCAGATGTCATCTCCGAAGTATTTTAATAACATTTGTTCCTGAATAATCTTGTTTCGATTGTTTTTAGTAGCAACTGTTGATCTTTGACTTTTAATTCCCAAATGAGGTGACCGTGACCTCAAATCGTCAAAATAAGGTCAGAATCTAATTCTCCGATGCCACAAAGCCTATGGTATTATTTGTGGTTCTAGCTCTTTTGGTGTTTCCTATAATTGACCTCTCGTTGATCTCTGGTTTAGGTGAACTCTATCGTGAACCTCACGTGCAATATTGCCTCAAATCGTCAAATATGGCCAGATTCGGGTTACTCAACCCCGAAAATCGATAAAATGAGGTAGTTTGTATATCTCGACTAAAAACCACTAAAAATGAGGAATTTGATCCCATAATGACCTTCAGGGTGACCTTGACCTCAAATCGTTGAAATAAGATCAGAATCAGATTCCCCGACACCGAAAACCACTAAAAAGTTGTATTATTCATGATTCTAGCCATTTTGTTTTTTTAAATACGATTGACCTCTAACCCGGGTGGTGACCATATTGAATTTCGCCAATATGGCGACCCCCGAGGGCGACTACCTTGGCGCCCGTCAAAAATCGAAACGGTATTGTATGGGCGACATATTGGTCAAATTTGGTGCTTTTGGAAGAATCTGAACCAAACAGTCCATTTTATGCCCTAACATCCCGGACTACCATGAAACTTTGTTATCGTGATTTCTCAGGAACTACTGGATGGATCTTTCTCAAATGTGGTACACAGGTTCCCCTTGCGGTCCAGTTGTGCAAGATGCCTTTTCTGGTCCGATTCGAAAATCCAATATGGCCACAAGGCGGCCATCTTGGATTTCCCCATGAAACTTTGTTATCGCGATTTCTCAGGAACTACTGGATCTTTCTCAAATTTGGCACACAGGTTTCCCTTGGGGTCTAGTCGTGCACGATACCTTTTCTGGTCCGACTCGAAAATCCAGTATGGCCACCAGACAGCCATCTTTGATTTCCCCTTGAAACTTTGCTATCGTGATTTCTCGGGAACTACTGCATGGATTTTTCTCAAATTTGGTACACAGGTTCCCCTTGGGCTCTAGCACAGGCCCGCAAAACTAGAGATTTGGGGGGTATTAGGGCGAAATGTCGAAATATGGGGTCTCTATATATAACCCCATGCTTTATATAAATAAACCTAAAAGTGTGAAACGGACTTTGGGTGAATCGAGAAATAAACGGTTTACTGCCAAACAAAATACATCAGCATATTCTACAAGTATCACTTTATATATTTCCGTCGTCAAATTAGTAAATTTGTGCAATTTTTTACCTTTGCCGGGCGATTCAAAATCCAACGTAACTGTCCGTCCATCTAGGAACAGTTAGATTATGGCGGGCTTCGTTCTCAATTCTGATTGGTCAGTCGCGACAGCTGATCAGTGCGTGACCTCTCTTGCCGAAGGCGTGTCGCTACTGACCAATCAGAATTGAGAACGAAGCCCGCCATAATCTAACTGTTCCTAGATGGACGGACAGTTACGTTGGATTTTGAATCGCCCGGCAAAGGTAAAAATTGCACAAATTTACTAATTTGACGACGGGAATATATAAAGTGATACTTGTAGAATATGCTGATGTATTTTGTTTGGCGGTAAACCGTTTATTTCTCGATTCACCCAAAGTCCGTTTCACACCTTTATGTTTATTTATATAAAGCATATTTCGACACTTTAACCTAATACCACCCCCCCCCCCCCAAATCTCTTGTTTTGCGGGCCTGTGGGCTCTAATTGTGCAATATACCCTTTTCGGTCCGATTTGAAAATATAGTATGACCACCAGGGGACCATCTTAGATTTCCCCATGAAACTTTATCATGATTTCTCAGGAACTACTGCATGGATCTTTCTCAAATTTGGTACACAGTTTTCCCTTGTGTTCCAGTTGTGCAGGAAGCCTTTTGTGATCCATTCGAGAATCCAGTATGGCTACACGGCAGCCATCTTGGATTTCCTCATGAAACTTTGTTATCGTGATTTCTCAGGAGTTACTGCATGGATCTTTCTCAAATTTGGTGCACAGGTTCCCCTTGTGGTCTAGTTGTGCAAGATATCTTTTGTCTGTCCGATTCGAAGATAAAATATGGCCACCAGGCGACCATCTTAGATTTCCCCATGAAACTTTATCATGATTTCTCAGGAACTAATGCATGGATCTTTCTCAAATTTGGTACACAGTTTTCCCTTGTGTTCCAGTTGTGCAGGAAGCCTTTGTGATCCATTCGAGAATCCAGTATGGCTACACGGCAGCCATCTTGGATTTCCACATGAAACTTTGTTATCGTGATTTCTCAGGAGTTACTGCATGGATCTTTCTCAAATTTGGTACACAGGTTCCCATTGGGGTCAAGTTGTGAAAGATACCTTTTTCGATCCGATTCAAAAATTCAATATGGCCACCAGGCGGCTATCTTAGATTTCCGCGCGAAACTTTGTTATCGCGATTTTTTTCAGAGCGTACTGCATGGATCTTTTTCAAATTTGGTACACTGGTTCATCTTGTGGTCCAGTTGTGCAAGATTCCTTTTTTTGGTCCGGTTCGAAAATCCGATATGGTCACCAGGCGGCCATTTTGCATTTTCCCATGAAAATTTGTTATCGTGATTTCTCAGGAGTTACCGCATGGATCTTTCTCAAATTTGGTACACAGGGTGCCCTTGTGGTCTAGTTGTGCACGATAGCTTTTCTGGTCCGATTCCAAAATCCAATATGGCCACCAGATGACCATCTTGGATTTTCCTCCATGAAACTTTATCGCGATTTCTCAGGAAGTACTGCATGGATCTTTCTCAAATTTGGTACACAGATAGCATTCGTTCCTAATTATAAAATCCTAGATGTGTTTCATAGTTCATGCCAAAGTGTCAACGAGATTTGTTTTCGCTTCCAGTACCCAATGATGATGCGTGCAAAAAAAATACTACACAACGAAGACGAAGGATCCTCCGGACATTCACTTTCAGACTTTGCTCATTTCACTCGTACTATAACAACCGACATGAAGTACAGTTTCTAGAAATCTTGAAACTCCTGAAACTAAGATAATATGTTGGTGTTTTCCAGTGTCCCTTTTTCGAACTTTTTCGCTCAAATTCGAAATTTTGCAAACAAAATTACGAATAAATCGTTTGTTCTTAGTAACAATGGACAAAAAGATCCTCTTGTCATTAGCTTACAATTATCGGACAATGGTGGGGGCCAAGATCCTTCAGGATCTCTCGTTTTTTATTATGATATATCTTTTTATAAATAATCTTTTTTATGCTTCACCGACTTCAGCAGCAATGAAATTATATTGTTGCATTGTCCTACCCTACGGTTGTCCGGACAATAGTTTGAAATATTTTTCGCTAAATCTTCTGGAATATTCACAGGTGTGTTGCCTGTGTTGACCTGAAAGTGTCTTTTGAATTTGGGTCAATAGGCTAAAGTAGACGAGAAATCATGTTTCGAGATAGGCTCCTATAATTCACAAAAATATGTTATATGTGACTGAAAGGTGGTTAAATTATCTGGTGTCTAACAATCGGCAGATTTACAGATTATTGAGGGAGATATTGAAGTCGCAGACGTCGGGAGAATTAAGGTTTAATGTCGCGTTCAGCAATAGTTCAGCTATATAGCTACGACCGAACAAAATTCTAAGTATTCAACTTGATAACTTAGTAACAATAACTTAGTAAAAACTTACGCAACAAACCGATTTCTCTCAAATAACCCAATACACAGTTCTCCCTCACCCGACCAAAAAGATCTTCCAAAGTAATCGCTAGATAAAAGGAATCTCTTACAGTCTTAAGAATAGCTATCCCGTTAGAGGGTTAAAATTGATCATTTTTTGGTCTAACATTTGGTGAAAAAATGAAATCAAAATTCTAATTAGAAGTGCTTGAATTTAGGATAAAAAATGTAGTTTCTGAGGCACTGGATGTAAAGTTGGACACAGTTTGCCCGATTTCTAGCATTTTATTTTTTTACAAAACCCGAGATTTAAACGTTTGTTTCTCGAAAAATATCCAAGTTACGCTTTTGAAATTTGGCATGCTTGTTACTTGCAAGGTGGTCTAGTAAACCTTGTCTCACTTATTGTAAGTTCGGCTCAGTTTGTTTTCCACCATCACCAGATGATGGGCTGTTCAAATCGCTTTTCGTCTGTGGTCTGTCGTCCGTCCGTAACCAATTCTTGTTATCGCGATTTCTCAGGAACTGCTGCATGGATCTTTCTCAAATTTGGTACACAGGTTCCCCTTGTGGTCCAGTTGTGCAAGATATCTATTCGGTCCGATTAAAAAATCCAATATGGCCACCAGTCGACCATCTTAGATTTCCCCATGAAACATTGTTATCATGATTTCTCAGGAACTACAGCATGGATCTTTCTCAAATTTGGTACACAGGTTCCCCTTGTGGTCCAGTTGTGCAAGAGTTGTGCAAGATAACTTTTTTGGCCCGATTCGAAAATCCAATATGGCCTCCAGGCGGCCATTTTGAATTTCCGCATGAAATTTTGTTATCGTGAATTCTCAGGAACTACTGCATGGATCTTTGGCAAATTTGGTACAAAGGTTCGCCTTGTGGTCTACTTGTGCAAGATACCTTTCCTTGTCCGATTCCGAAATCCAATATGGCCAACAGGTGGCCATCTTGGATTTCCCCATGAAACATTGTTATTCCGATTTCTCAGGAACTACTGCATAGATCTTTCTCAAATTTGGTACACTGGTTTCCCTTGATGTCTAGTTGTGCAAGATACCTTGTATGGTCCGAATGGAAAATCCAATATGGCCACCAGGCGGCCATCTTGGATTTCCTCATGAAAATTTGTTATTGTGATTTCTCCGGAACTACTGTATGGATCTTTCTCAAATTTGGTGCACAGGTTTCCCTTGTGGTCCCGTTGCGCAATATAACTTTTTTTGGTCCGATGCTAAAATCCAATATGGCCGCCAGGTGGCCAACTTGAATTTCCCCTTGAAACATTGTTATCGTGAAATCTCAGGAAATACTTCATGGATCTTTCTGAAATTTGGTACACAGGTCCCACATGGGACTAGTTGAGCAAGATTCTTTTCTTGGTCCGATTCGAAAATCCAAGTTACGCTTCAAATTAATACAGTATTCCCGAGTTGTGACGTTGCATCACAAGAGTAGGCGGATCAAACGGTGGGGCATATTCTATATATTGACTATAGTGAATATCCATACCTTCACCTTCTATATCAAGGAGTTCAAATAACTCCGAATTAAAATGTATTTCTTCAAATTCTAGATCAGTTTACTTTAGTCCATGCAATTGCAAGTGAACTGCCCCGCCGTTTCGTCTGCCGACGGGTAGGCTACACGAAGGGACGTCACTCTTGTGACACAAATTCACAACTCGACAACTGTAGACTACTGCGTGTTTCGATCCAAGAGAGATAATCAGGATTCAGACACTTTCAAAGTTTAAACATTACTGCACAGACCAGATTTCTTCGCTATTAAGTTTTGTACCATCTTACTATTTTTGAGCATGGTATCTTAAAAGAGATAACTCAAACTAGCTCAATAAACAGAACAAAATTAGCATTCGTTCCTAATTATAAAATCTTAAGTATATGTTTCATAGCTCCTGTGAAAGTGTCAAAGAGATTGTCTTCGCTTGCAGCACCCAATAATGACACGTGCGGAAAAAAATACTACAAAACAAAGATGAAGGATCCTCCGGACATTCACTTTCAGACTAACTTTGCTCATTTCACTTGTAGTATAACAACCGACATCAAGTACAGTTTCTAGAAATGTTGAAACTCCTGAAACTTCGAAATTCTGCAAACAAAATAATAAATCATTCGTTTGTTCTTAGTATGGACAAAAAGATCCTCTTGTCATTAGCTTACAATTATCGGACAATGTTGGGCGCCAAGATCCTTCAGGATCTCTCCTTTAATTATTTAACTTTTAATACAAACGACCGTACAATAATACATTTTTTTCAATAAATTTTAGTAAAATAGCTGTAAAAACAAAACCAGGCAAGACTTTAAAAAAACAAATGAGATACAGTTTACTAGTTCGAGTTGTCTCCTAACAAGGTATGCCATTGAAAAATGGATGCTATTGTTTTCATTTGAATTTTTTTGAATTGAAAATTTTTCTACGCAGTAGCAGCATCGATTATTCAAATCATCTGGTTGGAATCCCTACGATGTACGCGTTCATAAAATATATGGTTTATTATGGTTATCTTGATACAGAAGACATTGTCACGGGGGTGCAAAAGCTGCCTCTAACGGGATAGTTATCCTTAAAAAAGAATAGGTTTCACTGTAAGCTCTTCGTGACATGGAATACACATTGGGACTGGCTCTTCTTTTAGTAAATATTTGTGAGTTAGAATATCATTCAGATATATCTACATTGCCGTTATCGGAATTCAGCAATATGGAATGGCAC
>JAVTVY010050952.1:0-26081 GCA_036873755.1 Hanleya hanleyi
TAGTGTTAACTCAGAGCAAGTGTTAATCCATTCAACTCAATTAAAGTTAATGTTAGATCTAATGTTTTCGATTAATATATTAATCTTTATATATCCTAAGGAGTCTATTTTTGTGGGTGGGGGGGGGGGGGTTGTTGCCGAACCATACTCCTTGGGATAGGAATGCCGCACGCCCCCTGACCCTGGCTATATATTTACCTATCACAGCTCATGATAAAAAGTTTCTGAGTTATATCGATCCATATCCATAAAAAGTGATGAATTTGGTTCATAGTTTGTAAATTATGTTAATGTGGGGTCGGACGGAGGCTTTGTCTGCTGATTTTTTGTTTGTTTTGTCAGTGGGGGATTTCGTGGGGGTTTTGTCTGTATCCACACTCAGTGAGCAGTGCTGCCAAGTTGTGGCTGCCAAATTTCTTGAGTTTTAGTCCTTCTCCATTTAATCAATGTTAAATATTTGAATCTCCCATTAACTCTTATGTTAATTTTTGGAAAGGTTTTCCTGGAGATCAGAGTGAATTTCTGGGGACTCAAGAAATTTCACTGAGACTTAGCAGGCATGAGTGAGTGTTTGTGAATGTTGAGTCAGTGTGGCATATTTTTTTACCCTGAATATCCCTCTGCATATCAGCAATATTCGACAGACGAACACAAAATTAATATCTGTTAATGTTCAGCAAATTATCGTAAAACATACAACCAACAAAATGAAGTTGCGCGCGCCGACACAAGAATAAATTGTTGTTGTTGTTGGGGTAGATGTAAAACCAAAATTCATTTTGCATGGATAAGGACTTGGCAAACAAATATCGAATCTGATCATGTCATGCATAAGACGACAAAATTATACTCTAATAATATTGGTGATAGCTATTTTGAATCATCGTTTAGTTCTGCGATATATTGATATACAATTATACATTATCTAGCAAATATTGTCACTGAAATTATCCATATTTGCTGTGAGTTTAGAAATTGTACGTATTCCACAAAAAATAGTTGATGCAATCGATAAAAGTTGATTAAAGTAGATGAGTAAACTTGTTATTTTTAAAAGACACAACACATTATTTCTTCTCTTATTTACTATTTTAAGAATACAATATTAGAAAAATATAAATCTTAAATAGAAAAATCGGATGTTTTCAAGATTGCGCCTGATAGTTTTGATTGATTAGTATTGCCCGGAAAATATGGCAACTTCCAGGCCAGGTGTTGATTGAACAACTTTCATTATTCTGGGAAGAAACGAAGACATTGAGCAGAATGAGTAACATATACATCCAAGAACCTCCCACAAATGGAAAGGTTTTGTGTCGTTCCGAAACCCCAATCTCTAACATAACTTTCGGCCTTCAACTGTTCAAGTTCAACTAGCAATAATAGCACAATGCTATGATAGAGGGTTCAGATTTCGCCGCCAATCAGCATCAGGCCAAACGTGGGCCCAAGTCAACCTTGCTGCTCGGCCATAACAAACTTCCGTGCATGTCATTGGTCACTGTCATATTTCGATGTAAACATCTGAGTAGGGCTGCCAATGTTATGCATTGCATCATGGGTTGTTTTGGAGCAGCAAGATTTACTTGGGCCCAAACTTGAACTGTTGAAGGGATGAAACTCCGGGTTGCATGGTCAGTAACCGGGGAAGAAATTGGGACAATTTCCCCCCCCCCCCCCACAATTCCCCTCCATCCCCCAGGATGTATCCCCCCCTCCCCCCACGTAGATTAATTCTCCCCCTACCCACTGTTAAAGCCAAATATCTTTGGAGAATGGAAATATTGTACAAATTATGGGGTTCGCCAGTCGCAACTGAAGCCATGCAGATGGCTACGTGTACCAAGACCGTCATTTTTCTGGATGTCACGAAGGCAACATCATTATGTAAGAACATTATAATTGTTCGTTTTATGACACCACAAATTCGTTACCTGTTAGAGCACTAGTGCCGCGTAGTATGGCTGGCAAACCCCATTCCGGAAGCCATAATCTCAATGATTTCAAGCTATTTATATTGGTGTTGAAACATGGTAGCTCATACATGCTGAGCTGATACGTTGTCCAGGGCAGTATGGGCTGGGACTCATCAGCGGTGGCATTTGGAGGGCCCGGGAAGTAAAACAATACCTGTTGTCATTTGTGGTTGTTATAGAAACCTTACTCATGGCAGTACATATCACATAGGAGGGTGCTGTGGCCATGTGGTCTAAAGTGCTAACAGTAACACCATTAGATCTAGCCAAGTTTACATGGCTTCGTTCGTTCCTACTACACCATGAATCCTCTTACCGTACTGAACTAACATGTACACTCTGGAAAATCATGGCTCAATGGGTCATATGGCTCTATCCGGCAATAAAACAACCCCTCCCCACTTTCTGTCCATTGCTTTTATTGAGTTCGGCAAATAGTTTCATTGCCAGGAAGAGCTGGTCTGTCTGCAATCAGTCTTCAAACATCAACAGCCGGTTAAATTTCTCCTGGGTACCTCCATTATCTTCGTACGGGTCACGTAATCCGCATGATACTGATTGCAGACGGATCAGCTCTTCACATCAATGAAACTATCTGCCGAACTCGATAAAAGCAGTGGACAGAGAGTGGGGAGGGGTTGTTTTATTGCCGGATAGAGCCATACGACCCATGGAGCCGTGTTGGCCTGGAGTGTACAGAGTGTACTGTCTGTAAGTTCAGTAAGAGTATTCATGGCGTAGTAGAAACGAACGAAGTCATATAAACTTGGCTACATTAGATCATGGCTGCATGAGGAGATTACATGGTCAGCTTGACACAGCATGTATGGGACATTAGTCCATCTGACCGTAGACCTATAATTGTAGAAATATGTACATTGCACAGCACAACTGCTTGACGCATGTTGAGCCACATACTTACCTCAATACAGAGAGAGTACTCTTGTATAGAGAAGGAAGTTACCAACCAAACCAAATGAAAGAATGAGTAATATTTTTAATTATCTCTTGAATTAGGTGTAGGTACATTTAAGTATTGTGTCTTGTACACTTGGGCAATCAATTCACGTGAAATTTATGAAATTTGAAAAACGAAAGTTTTCACAAAATATTACATTATTAAAATTAATATTTTTTTCCAATTATATCAAAGATCAAACCTCAAACATGATCTTATTGTAAATATTAAAGTGCATCTATGCCTAATTCAAGTGAATATGACATACTATTTGTTGTTGAATGGCTTCACTGAGCTATTGTAGCTCGATATAGCTTCATTAAGGTTTGTCCCCAAGCTGATTACTTGTTAGGCCTAGTAATGTCTGCTGAACAGCTGAACATCCACTAACACCATTGATACAAGAAATCCAATTCATTATTTGAGTGGCAGAGAAAGTGAAGAAGCAGCTCATTCCTGGTGGGAAAGTCACAATGATGATTAAATTTGGAAATTGGCTGGGGTTAGAGATATACCTCCCCACTGATGACGAAAAATTTGTGACCACGGGCTTGCGAAGGTATCTCATCTCTGTAATTTATTCTATTTTTTTTGACAAGAACCCTTATATTCTTCTCATGTTGCACGTCACACTAGTAGAGTTTTATTGATCTGAGTATGTAGCTACACTCCAGCCTGCATAGACCCCCAATCTAGGCCCCCAAACTGCACCTCGTGACAACACTGAACAGTCATTTTGATAGTTCCCCTTCCTATCCTCACACCCACTCTGTGATGGAATAGCCCTAAACAAAGAGCATGCATTTGTATATTTTCAGGTTCTGCTGCACACCACTGTTGGGGATATTGACATAGAGCTGTGGTCCAAGGAGGCACCAAAGGCATGTCGCAATTTTGTCCAGTTATGTATGGAGGGCTACTACGAAGGCGTCATCTTCCACAGAGTGGTCAAAGACTTCATCGTACAAGGTGGCGATCCTACTGGCACTGGAGAAGGCGGAGAGTCCATATATGGACATCCCTTCAAGGTAAGATTTCATCCTATGATAGGATGACCCTACTGGCGGCAGGACAGCCTTCAAGGTAAGATTTTATCGCACGATGGGGTGACCCAACTGGCACTGGAGAAGGCGGAGAGTCCATATATGGATAGCCCTTCAAGGTGAGATTTCATCCTACGATGGGGTGACCCCACAAAGGAGCTACCATACTGGCATTGGAGAAGGACGGGGAGAGCCCATATATAGACATCTCTGCAAGGAGAGTATACATCTCTCAACTCAAAAGGGAGCTACCATACTGGCATTGGAGAAGGGCGAGAGAGTCCATATATAGACATCTCTGCAAGGAAAGTATACATCTCTCAACTCACAAGGGAGCTACCATACTGGCATTGGAGAAGGGCGAGAGAGTCCATATATAGACATCTCTGCAAGGAAAGTATACATCTCTCAACTCACAAGGGAGCTACCATACTGGCATTGGAGAAGGGCGAGAGAGTCCATATATAGACATCTCTGCAAGGAAAGTATACATCTCTCAACTCACAAGGGAGCTACCATACTGGCATTGGATAAGGGCGAGAGAGTCCATATATAGACATCTCTGCAAGGAAAGTATACATCTCTCAACTCACAAGGGAGCTACCATACTGGCATTGGAGAAGGGCGAGAGAGTCCATATATAGACATCTCTGCAAGGAAAGTATACATCTCTCAACTCACAAGGGAGCTACCATACTAGCCTTGAGCAAGGCAGAGAGCCCATCTATGGACATCCCTGCAAGGAAAGTATACATCCCACAGGGAGCTTTTATATTGGCAGTAGACAGAGAGTTCATGGACATCCCCTAACGTGCTTAAGGTGAGCGAATATCCCACAAGGGCGCTACCATACTGGCATTGGGCAAGGCAGAGAGTCCATCTATGGACAGCCCTGCAAGGAAAGTATACATCCCACAGGGAGCTTTTATATTGGCAGTAGGCAGAGAGTTCATGGACATCCCCTAACGTGCTTAAGGTGAGCGAATATCCCACAAGGGCGCTACCATACTGGCATTGGGCAAGGCAGAGAGTCCATCTATGGACAGCCCTGCAAGGAAAGTATACATCCCACAGGGAGGTATCATACTGGCATTAGGCAGAGAGTTCATGGACATCCCTTAAGGCGAGTAAATATCCCACAAGGGTGCTACATTACTGGCATTGGATAAGGTGGCGTGTCCATTTATGGACATTCCTTGAGTGAGATTATTTCCTATGAGGGTGACCCTGAAATTTCCTTTGATAGGGCAATCCTAACCCCAGATTTTATGGTGGGAAATTTCACTTCCTGTGATTGAATTATTAGAGGGATTACCATATGCACCTGATTCATTTATTGTCACTTAAAGGATGGTCACATGATGTCCTTGTTGTAACCGTTTCTTCTTTATTGACAGGATGAGTTTCACTCCCGTTTGAGATGCAACAGGAGGGGTTTGGTTGCCATGGCAAACTCAGGACCTCACGACAATGGCAGTCAGTTTTTCTTCACCCTGGGCCCTGCCCCAGAGCTTAACAACAAACATACCATATTTGGAAAGGTATGTCTTCAACCTTTCTTATTGACATTTGAAATTAAAATATTTTTTTCTTCTAATTTTTCTGCTGTTCTGACGTACATTTTCTAAGCAGTGTCTGTTTGGAATGCAATCAATTTGTGTTATGTTGGCTACCTAGTAATGTTGGTATCGCTGGAAATGCTGAATGCTGATACAAAAACCAAGGTAACTCTAGAGGATGAGTTTAATAATGATGGAGTCCCGTATAGCAATTATAGCATGTCTGCATGAGAAAACTGTTTCAATCTTTTTCACTATGAAGTGACCCCTATAGATGCATTGGAGCCCCGGTATCTGATACAGCTATTATTAAAGATTTATATGGAGGGACTACAAAGTTATGGCATTTCAAGCATGATATTATCAATATCACAGAGCAATGGTAGTTCAGTTTGTTCACATGCTGCAAAAAAAAAAAAATTATGCAAAGCCAACTATAGATTTTTGACGAGCTTCAAAGTAGGCGACTAATGAAAATGTACAAACTTTAGTTCCAGGTGATGGATTTGTACCAAACTTTGGGTATGCCTTATCCATGGGGCAAAGAGCAAGATTCATAGCCTTCTGGAAAGTCTTTAAAACTCCTGGAATATAATTGCTAACCTGAAAGTCCTAGCAAATGCTTAAAAATAAAGTTAAACTCCTGGAAACTCCTGGAAAAACTAAACTTTCATCTTCTGGGAGAACCAGCGATCTGCTGCCACATGTTGCTGAGTCAAAATTTGTTTTTGAAGTTCATTAATTTGCTCATGTTGTTGCGAGTTATTGTACTACAGACTCCTGGAAAATTAAAATTATTGACCTGGAAAGTCCTGGAATGTTTTCCTGCTATAAGTGTATAAACTCTGAAAGAGGAATTCTGTTCATTTTGAAGTCAAAAGGTCAAGGTCACTGACAGAAAATCAGTGAATCATTGAAATTTGCTATGTTTTTGCTATAAATACAGTTCAGAGATGTGGGTTGTGATGGCGAAGATGAAGACAATTGATTATTACCCCTCAGCCACTTTTGACCAAAGGGTATTGTCTGTGTGGTCTGTCCGTCTCTTTATCCATCTTGCTTGTTAACACAATATATCTTGAAGAATTATGTCAGGCCTTCCAAATTCGTATAACATATGCAACGGGCAAAGAGTCAGAAGCCTGTTGAAGATGAATGACCATGACCTATTTTATCAAGGTCAAATTATAGTATTGATGATATCAAGGCTCTCCAAATTTATATCACATGTGCAATTGTGTTTGATTGAATAGAAATGTGACCGACCTTGACCTGTTAATTCTAGTTACTGCAATATCTCACAGGCTCATGGCTAGGCTCTCCAAATTCACACTACTTGTTATATGCAACTGATGATGGTCTAGAAGCATACCGACCAACCTTGAATTATTTTATCAAGGTCAAATTCTAGTTGATCCGTTATGTTTGGAGATTATAGCTCGACTTTCCAAATTCAGAGTTAATGGCGATGGAATAGAAGCGTAAACAAGTTGACTGATCCTGACCTATTTTTTCCAAGGCCAAATTCTAATAACTTATTATAGCTATAGGTTTTCATTATTCAGACCATAGGTAACTGGTGATGGATCCATTCATTGAAGATGACAGTAGCCTATTTTTCTAGGTCAACTTCATTTTCTACGATATTTTATGAAGGATCATAGCTAGACAAAAAATCTTAAATTTTTCAAGTTTCTAAAGTGTAGGGCAGTCAAACTTGAAGGTGTGTGCAGGTGTATATTGAAGCACATAAGGCTCTTGTTTTTTGGTGTTGTTTTAGACCTGGTTTGAGTTAATGCTTTATTTCACTTACACTGTCTAAAGAGCGAACCAATGTATATTCATCATGCAGTCTAAGAATTGAATTGATTATCATTTTCAGGTTGCAGGAAACACCATTTACAACATGATAAAGTTAGCTGAGTGTGAGGTTGGAGCTGATGAGAGACCTTTGTATCCGTGTAAAATCAACAAAACAGAGGTGAGCTTACCTTCCCTTCTAGATAGATCTATCCTTCATTTGATGTAGAATTATTATTCAATTTTGTTGTCTGAGCAGACCTATGACATCATTTCCATTCCTTTACATACATGTAACTCCATTCCTGACCTTGATAGATAAGGCCACTACATTACTCAAAATGAGGGTTTTGAATTTATAAACAGAAATGAGATGGCTTTGATCTTGTATAAATTTGTATTTAGGCCAAAATGTGTCAGCTCACCTTTTTATCATGTCACCCTTATCTCTCAGTTAGTAGAGGAGGATGCCACCCATCACAGACTGGTGGTTTTAGGTGGAGACTCACAACAAATGTTTGTTGAAAGAGTTGAGTTCTTTTTTTTGAAAGAGGAATTAGCACTGTTATACCTAGCAGAAAAATGAAGCAAAAATTGGGGGTCAGAATATGAGCTTACGCTGTGGATGACCCTCAACATGGAGTAATCCTTGTCTCGAATTATTACACAGAAATGATAGAGAACTTCAGAAAAATAACCATAAAATTGAAAAAAAAAACTTTAATCAAACTATCAGATGACCAGTAAATCACCCTGTTTCATCTAAAGACAAATAAAAAAATAACGGTCACCAATTTGATTTTCTTTCCAATGGACTGAAACTTTTTTTACACTTTCCTATCTATTCCCATGTTATTCCTATTAAATTTAGATGGTTGCTATGGCAACACATTTAATTATATTCAAATCAACTTTTGTATATTTGTTTTAATAATGGAAACATACATTCAGTACACCGAAGAATAGATTATTCATGCAAAATTTAAATTTTTTTTTACTTTATATCAGAATGTATTAATAGCACTTGAGGGAAGCATCAGTCTGCAGCTGAATATGAAAGAGTTATCGCCCTTTAATATGTTGTTCTCCACCTTTATCCACCACATCCAATAATGATGCCATGCAAAAGAATGGATGATTGTTCGGTCTGTTTGCTCTTATCTTGGGGTAATTTAAGTTTCAAGTGCATGCTGTTTTTTTTCCTTCAGATTTTATCCAATCCCTTCAATGATATCATACCTCGTGAGAATAAAAGAGCCAAGAAAGATGACAAAGACGATAAAAAGTCGAAGAGTAAATCCAAGGCAACCAAGTATGTGGTTAAGTCAATCTCAGTAAATTAATAACCTATCAATGCTCCATAATTGTACTTGTCACTATATAGGAACTTACTTCCATCAATCAAATTTCACATTTAGTCACAGGAATATATAATAGCTTTATGACCTTTGATTACTGTATATCCGTACACTTGGACTGATCCATTTGTTGCCGAGAAGGGGGGATGACCGTCCCCAGTTTCTCAATGGTTGATGTGCAGATAGTAGTTCCTAAATCTCATGAATCAGCCCTCTATTATCAGGTTAGGGCGATCCCGCTCTCTAAAATGGAGGTAAAAAAGGTCGTTTTTGCTCAATAACTTTTGATTCCTTCTTAACCAATGCATCAAAATTTCAGGCGCATTGATTTATATATTGTTCCATGTCATAAAATTAATTTTCCAAGTGAAGAACCAGCCAATGTTGTTTAAACAGCGCGAAGGGTGTTTGACCTATTATTATGCAAATTAGATAGATGACAATTTACTATTTTACTACCATTTAATGCAGATAGATATGCCTGTGTGCGCCTCAAGAGGATTTTGCTGAATTCATTATGTGAACTGATTTATTGAGCGAAAACGACCCTTTTTACCTCCATTTTAGAGAGCGGGATTCCCCTAACCTGATTATGTAACAACCTGATGCATGTTCACAGTTCATGTTATGGAATTCCATCCTTTAAATAGGAGCACCCTTTTTTGAAGGTAATTATTTGGCTGGATCAACTCAACATGCATCTGGCTGTCATGCTGTGCAGTGCACACATTTATATAATTCTAATGTTGGACGAACTACTGACAGCTGATCATGTGAGCTCATGGCCGTGATGTATGCCATCATACATAGTACGCCGCAGCCATGATCTAATGGTGTTACTGTTTTATGTACTGTCATAGTGAGGATTATATAGCGGCTGCTAATGACATCAGATACTGTTCCACTTCCCTGAATGCCACCGCTGATGAGTCCCAGTGCAGCGATCTGTTGTCACCTCCTGTCCATATTACTCTGTACACTGTAACAGCCCAGCAGTACACCACCCGGTCATTCATCCTTCCAAGTATTGGACCAGGCTCAACGCTGCACAGTAGTTACATCAAAGAGATATTCGACCATACTCAGATAAGCCAGTGAAAATGCCTGTGTCTTCATTGGCCCATTACAATGAAACGGAAGGGATGTCATGATCTTACAGCGACATTTAAGATGGAAGAGCATTGAAAAGTCCTTAATTTATTAAGATTGGTGGATAAGTCTGTTGTTTGAATATTCAGGAGTGTAATATAATACCATAACTGTGCTAGGTTCTTTGGAAACTGACACATATCTCTTTTTTTTTACATTACCCTTTGTGGTGGAGGGCTGAAACTTTCCATACTATATAACTGGGTCCTGCTCTTCAAGAAAATGTAAAAAAAAAAATCAAAATGGCCACACCATTTTTGCCTTTTTTTGCACCGATTTTCCTCTTTTTTTTTGTTACTCTTGATATTTATTTCGGGTAAAGACCAATAAATGAGATAGAGAACAATTAGCTTTGGCAAAATAAATTACTTTCATACCATTGTAGGCAGAAAAATGTGAAAAATTGGACAGAAAAAGACTTTCGAAGGACTGCCATTTTGAATTTTCCCATGATCCTTTACATTTAGGATTATGCGAATTGTCTCAAAATTAGGCCAATAAGATTTGTGAAAAAATCACATTCAGCTCTCCCATTTCTCTTTGTTCCAGAGCTGTGGCGAAAGGTTTAATAGGCCATAATACTCCCCCCTCAGGCCAGATATGGTTAACGGAATAGAGAAGTTTTTGCTTTAATTCTGTGTGGCAATGTGTGTGACTGGATTTATATAAATGATTGATAATACCAATCTTCACCAGAAACATGAGGCGAACATGAGTGATCTCGAGCCATCTTAACAACCATAATGTGTCACTCACTCCCACGTCACTCCCCTCATAAACATGATAAAGTGTACATCAACATGCAAAAAAAAAAGTTTCTGAAAATTCAAGAAGAACTAGAATATTTTTCTTGCTTACACATCAAGAAGAAATGTTATGTGGATTAGTTGAACAAATTTGGATTGGGGAGGGGGAGGTGGTCTTCTATTTGGATGTTCCTATACATACATCATTCTATCTTACTAGGAATTTCAGTCTGCTGTCATTTGGGGAGGAAGCTGAAGAAGATGAGGAAGAAGTTAATAAAGCCATCAAGGTCAGTTCCAGTTTTAATAAAGCCATTAATGTAGGTGACAGGAATTTAATAAAACAGTTAAAGATGAAATGCAAAGGTTTTCATATTTTTCTTTTTGTGTTCTTTGTTGGTTAGCTACTGTTGGAACTATCAGTCTATTTACTTCTTTTGGTTTTGTCTGAAGTATTTTGTCACCTAGTAGCTTCAGAAAAGTGCTTGAAAGTTGCTATTTCAAGCCCGGCCGATTCCAGAAATGAAATCAGCATCGGTTATCTGCCCTTGTTTGGCACTGGTTTGTGACATCACATAAGACCACCTGGCCGGACGTCAATGCTTGTAATGTTCAGTCTTCCGGAGGCTTGCCTGACGTGACATCACAATCAAGGAAAGATAAGCAATGCCGGTTTGCAAATTGGAAATCCACTGTGCTTGGGGTACCAACTTTATAAAAGCTTCTGGCAGACAAACCACTTCAAATTAAACCAAGCTAAATGGACAGACTGATATTTCTATTATTATTCAAACTTTAATATAAAATATAACAAGAAGAATCCAAAAACCTTTGCGTTTCACCTTTATGTTACAGTAAGTTAATGATGCCATTAAACTGGGTGACTGTAAGTTAACAAAACCAAGAAGATAAGTTACAGTAATTGTATTAATCCATTAAAATTAACAAAGCCATTAGGGCAAGTCACAGTAAGATGATTAAGCCATTAAGGTGATTGAGTGTTACAGTAAGTTAATAAAACTATTAAGCTTATTAACAGCAATTAATAAAGCCATACTGATTTAATATTACTCTTATGTTGAAAGATATATATATATTTTTTGTCAATCAGAAAGTGATCGTATAACAGTATTTTCATTATTTTTGGGATTACACTATATCTTAGTATAGTACAGAGTCTAGTGCTGAAAATTGGTCGAGTCCCATACAGGATTCGAACCAGCGACCCCCAGAGTAAGGCACCTCTGGGGATAGCTGGTTCGAATCCTCGACTCCGTGCTATACTAAAATATAGTGTACATGTAATTCCAAAAATAATGAAAATACTGTTACTCTAACTTAATAAAACCCTTAAGGTGAGTAACCATAAGTCTATGAAGTAACTTAGCAAAGCCATTATAATATGTTGCTGAATGTTAACAAAGCTGATTAAAATTGCTTTAGGAATAAGTATAAAAATATAACAGTGGCAGTGTCATCTGAGAGTTACAGTAGGCTGATAGTCATTAAAGTAAGTGACAATAAATTAAAGATGTAATCAGCCTCAAATCTAGGCTGAAATCGATGTCTCTCAAACTCTGCGAAAGTGACATATGTTATGACAGGTACAAAATGAAACACATTTGACCAAAACAAAATGAACTTGTTTCCACGAGAAACTAGAAGGAATAGGTCTTCAAAAATAAACAGCATGGCATGCCGTTTATTTTTCCACGGCCGTGTCAACAAGCGTATACACATGTGGTGCATTCTACCAATGTAATGCTATGCGATTTTACCGAACCTTAGGCACGAGCCATGACGTTATCCCATTGCTGCAGCTGTTCAACATTCAAATTTGTGAGCATCGCTACGTCACTCAAACGTCACTGCGTGACGTCATTTTCCTCTCCGCGTACAACACACACTCAATGGCGAAACAGAAAATCCATCCAAGCGGGCAGAGTTTCAAATTTCTCTGACAAGATATTCTTGCATTCGTTGTTTATGGCGATCCCATTATTATCAAATTTAATACCTCTGATGCTTTAGCAAACTTCGCTGCTGAAAAATGCACAGGGGAGAATTTACAAAATCCATCGATTTTGAGGCTGATTACATCTTTAACAATGCTATCGTAGTAAGTCTTTACCATTTGTGAATATATTGGTGTTTATTGTTGTACACAGGATATACGAGTGAAAAGTAAAAGCAGCCATGATCTGGCAGATGACCCTAACTTGAGCTCTGTTCCGGTCGTGGAGACAGAACCTAGAGATTCCGTGAAGCGAACCGCCTCAGAAATGGAAAGTATTGACAACGATAAAAATACTGAGGTATTAAAACTAGAGTTCATGATGATTATCAAGGCTGTTCCAGAAAGAAGTACAATGGGAAGATTATTCAGTTCTATGCTATATGGGTGGTTTAAAATGACGTAACATTAGATAGATGAGATAAATGGCACAATGGTAGTTGGGTCAGAAAAATTTGTCTTTCTCCACCTCATGTACCTTTTTCTGGAACAGCCCTCCGTGAAACCTCTCTAGATCAACTTCTGCTCTATGGAGGTTCTGAATGGATTAACAGTGAAACCGCTCTAGACCGGCTTCTGCTTTATGGAGGTTCTGTATGGATTAACAGTGAAAGCTCGGTAGACCGACTTCTGCTCTATGCAGTTTCTCTATGGATTAACAGAGAAAAGTTCTGTAGATCAACTTCTGCTTTATGGAGGTTCTGTATGGATTAACAGTGAAATCTCTGTGGATCGACTTCTGCTTTATGGAGGTTCTGTATGGATTAACAGTGAAAGTTCTGTAGATCGACTTCTGCTTTATGAAGGTTCTGTATGGATTAACAGTGAAATCTCTGTGGATGGACTTCTGCTTTATGGAGGTTCTGTATGGATTAACAGTGAAAGCTCTGTAGATCGACTTCTGCTTTATGGAGGTTCTGTATGGATTAACAGTGAAATCTCTGTGGATCGACTTCTGCTTTATGGAGGTTCTGTATGGATTAACAGTGAAAGTTCTGTAGATCGACTTCTGCTTTATGAAGGTTCTGTATGGATTAACAGTGAAATCTATGTGGATGGACTTCTGCTTTATGGAGGTTCTGTATGGATTAACAGTGAAAGCTCTGTAGATCGACTTCTGCTTTATGGAGGTTCTGTATGGATTAACAGTGAAATCTCTGTGGATCGACTTCTGCTTTATGGAGGTTTTGTATGGATTAACAGTGAAAGTTCTGTAGATCGACTTCTGCTTTATGAAGGTTCTGTATGGATTAACAGTGAAATCTCTGTGGATCGACTTCTACTTTATGGAGGTTCTGTATGGATTAAAAGTGAAAGCTCTGTAGACCGACTTCTGCTTTATGCAGGTTCTCTACGGATTAACAGTGAAAGTTCTGTAGATCGACTTCTGTTTTATGGAGGTTCTGTATGGATTAACAGTGAAAGCTCTGTAGATCGACTTCTGCTTTATGGAGGTTCTGTATGGATTAACAGTGAAATCTCTGTGGATCGACTTCTGCTTTATGGAGGTTCTGTATGGATTAACAGTGAAAGTTCTGTAGATCGACTTTTGCTTTATGGAGGCTCTGTATGGATTAACAATGAAATCTCTGTGGATCAACTTCTGCTTTATGGAGGTTCTGTATGGATTAACAGTGAAAGTTCTGTAGATCGACTTCTGCTTTATGGAGGTTCTGTATGGATTAACAGTGAAATCTCTGTGGATCGACTTCTGCTTTATGGAGGCTCTGTATGGATTAAAAGTGAAAGCTCTGTAGACCGGCTTCTGCTTTATGGAGGTTCTGTATGGTTTAACAGTGAAAGCTCTGTGGATCGACTTCTGCTTTATGGAGGTTCTGTATGGATTAACAGTGAAAGTTCTGTAGACCGACTTCTGCTTTATGGAGGTTCTGTATGGATTAGCAGTGAAATCTCTGTGGATCGACTTCTGCTTTATGGAGGCTCTGTATGGATTAAAAGTGAAAGCTCTGTAGACCGGCTTCTGCTTTATGGAGGTTCTGTATGGTTTAACAGTGAAACCTCTGTGGATTATATAGAGACTCCAGTGCATTAGGCTTCCAAATATGTCATATTCTCAGATTCACTGTCATGCCTTCAAGCGATTAAAAGTGGAACTTTGACTCATCCCCCATCTTGAATATACTACAATTATATGACTGTAGATTTCATCAACAGATTGATATTGTGTTTCGTTGGTTGCCTAGTCACGTTGGCATCAAAGGTAATACTGAGGCTGATAGAATGGCTAAGGCAGCAATAGATGATGAGGTTGATCCTGTTGGAATCCCGTATAGTGATTTCAGACCCTCTATCTGTACTTATGTGAGAGGCCTGTTTCAATCTTTATGGGATGCTGTGAATAATAACAAACTTCATGGGTTCAAAAAAACTGTAGGCCATACCGGTACCCATCTGAACAGCCAGAAACTTTCGATAAAACCATGATCAAGCGATGTAGAATCGGCCATACACGATTGACTCGTGAACATTTACTAAGAAAAGAGCCAGTTTCAAGGTGTATTCCATGCCACGAAGACCTCACAGTGAAACATATTCTTATCGACTGTTTAGATTTTGTAAGAGATTCTTTTGTCGAGCTACTACTTTGGAAGATTTTTAGTCGGGTGAGGGAGAACTGTGTTTGTTGCATAAGTTTTAATGTGTGTATGCTTTAATGTGTTGGATTACTAAGTTATTGACTGGAGTAATTAAAATTTTGTTTGATCGTCGCTATATAGCTGAAATATTGCTGAACGCGACATTAAACCTTAATTCTCTTTCTCTCTCTTTTTGGGATAGCTTCCAGTTTTGAATCACTTGATTGGTTAATTCAAATTTTTAAATAGAAGTCCTGTATTTTCATTGTTTTGTGGAGAATCTTGGGAAGCATCCAGCCAATCACAGAGTTTCTGTACTGGAAATATTGGAACTATAGCTATTACCAGTAATTATTAAATGTTCATTCAGGGAAGTTTCATTGAATATATATCGTAACGTGTTTTCCATTCCGAGTTCGGTTTTCAAAATGAGGTTAACACAGTGTCACGATTATATTCATGGAAATGGACATATTTCAGAAACATCATCAGGAACTTTACAATGTGAGAATTCTCTGTAACAAAATTGTGTATGTTGAAAAGTGATGTTACTGTGTATACATTTTCAAAATGAGGTCAAAGCGGCAGTGTGCGAAGGTCTGACATATATGAATGAAGAGTTACCTTTCTTGACCGGGTTGCACAAAAAAAAATGATTTTGAATTTCCTGGAAAATGTTTCAGGACTTGAAATTCTTCGGAACAATGTTTTGTCCGTTAGGTAAGAAATTTATCTTGCTTTTGTATCTCCAATTACAAAAACAAGCATGAGTATATCTCAAAAATTCCCGGCGAATTGACACCATCTTTTAGGTCTGACAGTATTTTACTGTGATTTATAAGAAAATGTTTTTCAAACTATACATTTCCGAAATGGGCATCTCTTCAGGGTTAATAATCACTAAACAGAATGAAAATTGGATAGATATTGGCAGAGTTTTGCTCGATTATATTCTGATATGTATGCAGTTTGCATTAGTTAACATGTCGGTAGCTGGAGCCGACCGCACTGGACATCATTAGCCACTGCCATGCGCAAAACAGGAAGGGTTATGGAAAAGGTGTATAGATACAATATCTGAAAATTACAATTTTTATTGTTTTTGAGAAGCCATTTTTCGCAGTATGAAATGTGTGATTTTCTAGTTAATGTCAATATTTTGGCATTAGCCATGAAGACATATGTCCTTAGTCATGAAGAAATATGTCCTTGTCCCTATCCATTCTAGTTCTGCTTGGGAAATTTTGGGCTATTCTGGAATTATGAATTTTGGATCCTACTTTCTGGCTTCTCTAATAGTGTTGTAACTGTTGTTGCATCACTCCTGAACTCAGTATGCATCTGCAATCAGGGGGAGCTAACTCATAAAATATCACAATTATTACCTCCCCTTGATACATTTAGCCAAATTTACTCTCCCAGACATGTCCTGCCAGGAAGAAGTCACAGGCGAGCAATTAACTGCTCTCCTGGATTGGATTTCAAGGTGAGCAGTGAGCAAATTGAATAGAGCTCTGTATCAAACAATGCAAGTATAAGAGGATTTAGGTGAGCAATAAACTGCTTGCCCCAAAAAGGTGTGTCTGATTGGGCCACATGAGGTATGCAACTGATCCTGGTGAAGGAAAAAGGTCATTCGCCTGGTCCATCACTTCATTATTGCACGAGAACCAGATGAGACTGACCATGAGAGCTAAGTAACCCACTCGCTGAAAATTCAGTTTTGAAAATGACACAAGATTTGAAGGGATGGGAGGGGATGTCAGATATTTTCAAGGAGAGTGGGGTGATATGTCCATGGTGGGGTGAAGAGAGGAGGGAGTATGGCATTTTAATCAAAAAAGTAACCGTGATGTCATTTCTCATATTTCAGTCTGAAGCTGAGAAGAAGTCTAAAGTGGAGACCATCAAGAAGAAACTTAAAAAAGAACCGGAGGATAAAAACTTGAAGAAAGAAAAGACAGACACAACGCTAACACAGGCTGAAATTAAAGTGGAAGCTGAGGGTGTCGAAGAAACCAAAGTTACCAGAAGGTTTGTCACTGAATTCCGATTTGTTAGCATGTAACACCTGGGCCTTGAGTCATTATGATTTTCTCAACAGAGGTCATCCATTTCGAATGTACGGCAAAAATCGTGAGTTATTATGATTTTCTCAACAGGGGTCATCCATTTTGAATGTACTGTAAAAATCGTTATTTTCTGTATGCTGTCGTGAACCCCACTCCCTGCATATTTACATTACAGAGTTAACTCCCCCAACCTCAGAAAATTCAAGTCAACAATCCGACTTCATTACCATGAGTACAAACTGTCCCATAATTTGCAATTTGTCCTATAGGCTTAGCGTAGTGACCTGTATTTATCTGTAATTATTTGTAGACCTTGGATGAGATAAGGATGAATATTTATAAGGAATGATTAGTTCCTCATATCTGTACAACTTTGTCAATGAAAACACTGACACTCGTAGGGTAGAAGGACCCGGGACTGCTGAATGAAAATCGATGGAGAAAAGTTGTGAATGGGTTGTGCACGTGGTACCAATAAGCTAGGTGGGAATTACCTGCTGTGACAGTGGGTTGCTCGTGAGACAGTGGTAGTGGCATTGTTTAAAGAAGGTTCAGCGGTGCTATTTTACACCCCTGTCCCTTTGTCTCCGGTAAGAACAGTCATGGCGGTCACTAATTCTGACCTGGCTTGTGACCTGGATGGAATCGGCCATTGATTTGTGAGAGAGGGGAAATGGGGTCAACTGCATTATGCGCATGATGGGAGAGTTTGCAGTCAATATGCAAACATACTCTTCACTTACCCCTTTCTCCCACATATGCAAAGGTACACAAAATGCCACCCAGTTTCAAAACCCATGTCCCCCTCTCTAAATGAATGATCCTGCACTTGACATGCTCTTCTCCATCAATCTTGTATGATTACACAAGGCTGTATCACCAAGGTTAGAACCCCCCCCCCCCACCCCCACTTTCCCCCACGCACACTAAAGCTTGTGTACTGTGAATTGGTATCATCATTTCTTTTCATACACATGGGTCTAAATATTTTTGTACCTCATTTACTGCAATTCTAGTGAAGAGTTGAGAGAAGAAGCAAAAAAGTTGAAGAAAGAGATAAAAGAATCGAGGAAAAAGCCTGAAGAACTCCCGGAGGTGGTCGAGGGAGAGAAAGTGGACGATGATCCGCAGAACGATGCTATCGCCACGTACAGGAAAGAGAGGCAGAAATACAAGGACTTGCGGAAGGAACAGAAGAAAAAAGGATCGGGTCGAGAAGATCTCACTTTGTCCATTTTGAAAAATTTCCAGGCGAAATTGAACGCTGCCCGGACATTGGCATCTGGATATTCTGATGATGAGGTGGAGGATGAGAAGAAGGCAGAGGAGGATAAAAAGTCTGAGGATGAGGAAGAGGAGGACAGCTCTGACATATCCTGGTGAGCATTGGAAGGATGGTACCTTAGGTCAGGGGTGGGGCAATCTTAAAGGTGAACTGAAAAGCTTTTTAATGTTCTGTTAAAATATCATAAAACAAGAACTTCTATAGTTGTTACAAAATATGTGTGGTAATAGTTCTGTGGGTTATTGTTTTATTTTGGGTATATGACTATACCACCAGAAGACGAGAGCCAGAACTTTTAAAAAGGTCATCGCTTGCCTCCCGTTGTTTTTGGAACATCCTGAAGTTATAGTGGTCCTCGCTCATTCATTCGACGTAGCATGACGTCACATTTAAATAAAACTTGAATGAAGGAGACCGCTATAATGTCATAACGTTCTACAAACCAAGAGAGACAAGCGATGCAAGTTTTCAAGACGGATTTATAACAGGATAACTTAAATATTGTTATTAGTATAATTTTGCAAAATTTATTTGCCCCAAAAACGTATAAAAGTTATGTCACATAAGACAAGCTGTATATAAGCAACATTTTAGATAAAATTAAAAGCTTTGCAGTTCACCTTTAATAAATTAATATCCTATCAATGCTTCCCAATCGTACATGTCGCTATATAGGATCTTACGTATTTCAATTGAATTTGGTGTTCTGAGCGCTCATGTCATGAATATTTAATAGCATTATGACATCATGGTCGCATCTGGACTAATCCACTTGCAGTCAAAGAGGGGAGATAAGATCACCGTCTCCGTTCACCCCAATGTTTACACCAAAGATCCATCCATATATCTACCCCGTATCTCTCTCTCCCTATAGGTGCGGCGCGGGATAGAGTGGGGCGAGAGACCTGGGGTTCTCGCTACCTGAGATTCCATGGGCCAGGCTTGCACCCTACAGTAGAATGGGTCGACTGCGCATGCGCGATGAGTAGTACGCATTGAGTAGTATACAAAGGGCACGCGATCTCCCTATCCCTATAAACTAACCCATGGGGGTGAATGAGCCATGGGGATGAATGAGCACTGGTATATTTAATAGATTTCTTGATAAAGATAAAATGTCTTGGTCATGACTATTGCTAGGCCTATTTGATGCTCATGTAACTCTTCAAATGAAATGATCTTTCTTGTCTGTGTTTCTTACAGGATGCGACACAAACTCCATTTCGATGACAAACACTTTAAGGTCCTTGATGCCAATATAACAGATGTTGATCGCTATGAGCTTCAAGATCCACGTAACCCTATAACCAAGCGTCGGCGTGAAGCTAGCAAACAGACTATGAAAGAGAAGAGGTGACCGGAACAGTTCGCCATGCCTGTAAATGATACAGTGCTCATGGCTTTATCAACATTATTTTCAGTTGAAATTTGATTCATTCTTTAGTGTTGCAAGTGAATAATGAAGCAAGTAGATGATTCAGTCATTTTACGACTGTCACAGTTGATCTGGCATTTGCTCGTTATACGACTGTCCCACTCACGCTGACATTCACTCATTATAGGACTGTTCCCGTTGACCAGGCATTCATTCGTTATACAACTGTCCCAGTCACCCTGGCATTCACTCATTATACGACTGTTCCAGTCAGCCTGAATTTCATTCATTTATACTACTGTCCCAGTGGACCCGGTGTGATGGATAAGAATGTCCTGTGTCCCTTTTCATATCCTTTTCTATTGCAACCAAGGATGGACACTTGTCCCCAATGTGGAGAAAAATGTCCTAGCTGGTTCAGAAGATAGCAGTGGGACACGCATAGCCACCAGACATTCTTAGCCTACACATCATGAGCAGCATGAATTTTGTACCATATCTGTTGCCACGAGGGGAAGATTAATTTCATCTACATGATGGCTGTACATGGATAGTTGCACATGTCCAGCTAATCAAATAGTAGTTAGTTTAGTTATATTGTCGCTATATGGTCGAAATAATGCTGAATGCGATGTTAAACCCTAACTCACTCATTCACTTGTTATACGATTGTTCCAGTCAGCCTGAATCAATAATTATAGCTGATTTCACCTCATGATGGAGTTTCTATGAAGTGCCTAATCACTACCATACATGCTTTTGAAAATCTTGTGCATTCTTCTGGGAAAACTCACCTTTTACCAAGGAGCAATAATTGACTGGGTTGTAATCGTTGAAGACTGAATGGTACAGTACCATATATGTGATGGTAGTTGGAATGCTAAGTTTATGAAAATTGTCTGTTATGAAACAGATTTGTTATGTTTTGAGCGCTGTTGTTTGTCACATACTTGACAATAGTAACAGTCTTGTATCTATTGTTGTCAATGATTGTGCACAGACCACAGTGCTGATTCACATGCCTCCAAGTACGTGTAACCCACATGTGGGTAAAAATTGACGAAACATTTTTATTGCACATTTCTTTAGTACTATATCGATTCTTTGTCCCTGTGAGATTATTTTGGTGAACACATGTGTGGATTACAGCCTTCAAAATCTTATTATCAATGGCATTTGGTGTGTTCAAATTTTATCACATTTGTTATAAACCAATCTGTGATGCATGCATCAGTATGAGAGTGATGAAAACTACATCCAATGTTTATTTAAGGGGTTTTATTACCTTTCGCATGCAAAACAGTTTCAAATAGTCTTATATTTCCTACGCTGTAAAACTTACCTTCACATACCTTATTGCTATCGTGTTCCTACGCGATTGCCCCATTGTAAAACCTTACCACAGAACCAAAAGAAATAGTCCCTGTAATGCCCCAATGCCCATGCGCGAGTACCCAGAATCCTCTCTGTCTGACCACGTCACTTCCTTCTTTCCTCTACAATCGTAGCGGTCAGACGTAGTTCCATTGTGCTCCCGTAAAAGTTTCAAGATCTACATCTGTAATACCACGATATTCCTTACTCGTAACCTTGGATTACCTACGGAGATTTCCTGGGATATTACCTTGAGAGAGAAGAAGGAATATTACCAAATTCCTTTGGATTCGAGACCTACCTGGACTTCAAACAATCGTCAGGGAGTATTGTCGAATCAGAATAAAGATGGCGTCCGTGTTTTGTGTTCTATGTGGACGATCCAAACCCACGACGGATCCGCATTCAGCTTGTCCGCCGTGTAGAGGGATCTGGTGTGATCAATATGCCAAGTGTGCAGAATGCGAGCAATGGGCCGACGATGTATTCCAAAGATATCTTGTCGGTTCATATGCCAGTGAAGTTTTGCCCCCGCCCGGCTTCGATTGTGCCGAGAGCTTGGTCGGCTCTCCGTCTCGCTCACCTGTGAACGAGCCGGACGAGTCTGCCTCTCTTGATATGTCCGTTACGCAGGATATGAGTGTAACTCCATCTAGTAATTTGCCGAATGTAGTCAGTATTTCTCCTCCTCCATGTACAAATTCTGTTTCAGGGGCCAAGATGGCGAACAAAGATGGCGGACGTCCCGTAGGTAAGTTACTGCACGGGGCGTCCTTGACCTTGACGGCCAACTTTGATCCGACATCTATGACGTCACTTCCGACTGAGGGTCCCCTGTTTCGGATTGTCAATCCGGAGACTGTGACTTCCGTGGTCAAGGACTCGTCACTTCCGGAGAATCTGTCTTCATCTCGGCGCAGCTCATCTACGTCTATACCAACTACGGAGATGTCAGCTGTTCCAGCATCCGTAATATCACCTCGCCCAGTGCAGTCTACGGTGATTATTACACCCGTTTCCGGTTTTCCTGCGTCGGGTCATTCCCTACTGAATGTTCCCAGGCTGTCCAGGGCACCTTTACAGCAGCCTTTGTCAGCTCCCCCGCAGCTTGCTCAACCGGACCAGCGTCAACGTGTGCCTGTGTCCAGTTATGACTTCCGGCCAACGGTAGCTCCGAGTTTCTCGGATGCTTATATGCAACCATCGACTTCATACCTTCCGGTATCGTCTTACCTTCCGGTATCATCGTATCACATCGGAACTTCCGCTCCTGTTTCTGCGCATGCTCCGATGTCGGCTACTTCATCCTACTATAGGACTGCCTCTGCGTATGATGTTCCTGCCTATCCATCTGGTTATGGGGTTCCGGGTCATTCATCGATGTATGACACGAGAGTGACGTCATCGATGAACAGACTTCCGGTTACGTCATCGATGTATAGCAGATCGGCTCCCTATGCTGCACCGCCGTACTCTCTGCTTCCTGTACGCAGTGTAGTGTATAGGCCTACTTCATACCCTTCTGTGGCTTCTGTAGTCCGACCTATTGATGTACCACGTCGTGTGTTTCCTACTGCACGTATTCCTACACATCCGACTTCCGGTACATCGGGTGCTCACTTCCGTTCTCCCTCTCCTAGGCCTGTCAGATATGCTATGCCATATCATGCACCTATACCGAGACGACAAGTGAGGGTTGCTCACCCACATCTGCCTAGATACCCAGCTAGGCCGGCGATGTCCCAGTATGCGGCTGCTTCCGGTTCTGCCTTACTTCCCCCTTCTGATAGGCAGTGTCCTCCAGCAACATCTATTCCTGCCAGCCTCTTCGATAGGTTTAATAGATTGTCTGCTGACTTCGCAGCCCTACAGCGTGACATGTTGATGCCTCCTCCACCATCTCCTACACCACTTCCGGTGCCCGAGTGGGCTGGCTATCAACCTCGCCCCGTATCATCAGGGAGGCCGACTTCCGGTTCCCATCCTCAGCTACCACTTGATCTCTCGCAGGCTAGTAGACCTACACCTCCCTCGTTTGTGCCCAGGTTTACCCCTGTGAATCCCGGGACAGTGAATAACGCTGAGACGGAAGCGGAAGAACGGACTTCCTTGTTCGATGCTGATCCGGACCTCGCTGCGTCCAGTTACTCTGATACACTGGCTCGCCTTTATGAGTTGTTTCCGGATATGACTCCTCCGCCAATTGTAGAATCCAGAAGGGTTACTGCGATGTCTGATCTCCGACAAGAGCCGTCACATCGCACGTCACTTCCGCCTTCTAGAGCTGTTTTTGAATGTGCTGAACGCATGCGGGACGCCTTCTCACTTCCTAAGACCCAAGATGAGAGGCAACGACAACAGGAGTCTAGATCTCTTTTAAGAAATCTACTGGTGTCTTCCCGCTGGAGCGACCCGTGTTCCGGTCGTATTCAGTACACGGCTCACCTTGGCATGATCGAGCAGCAGTCCAGGAACCGGAACTCGATCAGTTTCTTGGAGTTGCTCCGCCGAAGAAAGACATTCCTCTTTCTATTCGTCAGATGTGTCTACTGGAGGACACTTCTAGACAGGAGGTAGCGATTACTTCCCATCTCGATTGGTTTCTTTACGCCATTCGTACGATTCTTAATCGCATACCCCAAACGTCACCGTCCGGTTACGTATCTGTCCCGGTGGATGACGTCAACCTGATGAAGGACTTCCTGACGGCAGCTGCGCGTGCAGACGCGGACTTGATGGCATCCTCAGTCTTCATGTCCGCTATGTTTGTACACTTAAGGCGTCTTGCACTGTTTTCGGCCCTGCCTACGTATACCCCGGCCAGTGTGAGATCGACCTTAAGGGAGCAGTCCCCCGCCTCAGGACTTCTGTTTGCCGGTGTACTACCTGAGCTGCAGAATGAAATGTCCGCTGCCAGGACCACACATTCTTACTTTGGTCCACAACAGAGGAAGCGATCGGCCCCCGAGGCCGCGACGTCGTCTTCCTCGGCCCCGAAGAAAGCTTCATCCGCAAGTTCTTCTTCCGGGGCTGGTGCCAAGAAGGATGGACCCTCCTTTCCGAAATCCGGCGGAGGTTCGAAGGGAGGGGGGAGCGGCCACTCTAAACGTGGTGGCGGAAAAGGGAAGTCCGCCAGAGCTTCCAAGAAATGAGGACACGGGCCATGCAGATGTGCTTTCTGCATGGCGAGACCGCACGTTGCCGCTGTTCCCAATTCCACCAGATCCGGCGCTTCCGGTAGGCGGGAGACTTGTAAGGTTTTGGAGGAATTGGGAGGCAATCCAGGCGGATTCGTGGGTGTTGAACACCCTACGTCATGGGTATCGGCTGGAGTTCACCACAACTCCCCCGTTGACTACGTCACCCAGGGCGTCTCGAATTCCAGTGCGTCGGGAGCACCTGATGGAGATTCAGAGGTCCGTGGACAAGTTGGTAGTGAAGGGTGCAGCTATAGAACTTCCGCCAAACGATCTGTCCCCGGGCTTTTATTCTCCGGTGTTTCTGGTCCCCAAGAAGAACACCACCGAAATGCGTATGGTTATAAACCTGCGTCGGTTGAACGAGGACTTCTTGGCCCCGCCTCCTCATTTCCGGATGGAGTCGTTCCGGTCTATTCGTTCGGCTCTGTTACAAGGGGATTGGATGACGTCTCTCGACCTCCAAGATGCATATCTGCATGTTCCGATCTACAGGGCTCATCACAAGTATCTGCGCTTCCTGGTTGGCAACCGGAAGTTTCAGTTACGCGTGCTCCCTTTCGGACTATCCACATCCCCTTGGGTCTTCACCAGAATTTTCAACCCGGTGGCGTCATTCCTGCACACGAGAGGTCTCAAGTACCACTTCTACCTCGACGATTCCCTACTACGGAATCAGTGCAGGGAGGAACTCCGCAAGGACACCAATTTCGTTTGGGAGATCCTTGTTGCTCTGGGCTATCTTCCTCACGAGGGCAAATCGGAGTTGACACCATCCCAGTCTCGAGTCTTTCTCGGAGTTTCCTACGACACACTTTCAGCGTTAGCGAAACCTCCGGAAGACCGCTGGAAGAAAATTCTGACGTCGGTGCCGACGTTCCTGTCAGCATCGCACAGACGTGCTCTCCAGTTCGCTGCAATTATCGGCCTGTTAACATCAACTCAGGATGTAACACCTCGAGGTCGGTTGCAGCTTTGGCCGTTGATGATGCACCTCAACAACCATTGGCCGAAACGGCACCTGAATCCTACTGTCCCTGTGACAGAGGATGTCAAACGTCTCCTACGCTGGTGGCTGCAGCCGGAGAACGTGATGATAGGTGTCACCTTCCTACCCTTTCAGCCGCCCCGTCAACTGTTCACGGACGCATCGATGGAAGGATGGGGAGCACATTTGGGTTCGAGGTCAATATCCGGCTTGTGGAACGACAGCCAGAGGAAGCTACATATCAATGTATTGGAGTTCCAGGCCGTAACCCTGTCCATACAGAGATTGCTTCCAGACCTCAAGAACCAACGCTTGTTAGTAGCAACGGACAACACGACAGTCCTCGCCTACATAAACAAGCAGGGGGGGACTCACTCTCCCCAACTGCTGGATCAAGCACAGAAATTCTTCAGCCTGTGTTGGGACAACGGAATTTCTGTGCGAGCTCGCCACATTCCCGGTCATCTGAACGTCTTAGCCGACGCACTGTCCAGACCGAATCAGATAATAGCGACCGAATGGCAGCTCCACGAAGACATCCTAGCCCAGATGTCTCGGATATGGGAGACGCTGAACGTAGATCTGTTCGC